>CAJNDV010002814.1:1333-39904 GCA_905221635.1 Symbiodinium sp. CCMP2456
TTTAGGGTTTAGGGTTTAGGAAGAGTCTGCTACCTCAAGCCTCCTAGGGCGCAAGTTACAAAAGCCACAGCCACCACAAGCAGAACCCAAGGCCTAAAGCCTACCCAAAATCGCAGCATGTATATTTTTTCTCGAGCCGCCCTTCCTGCCGACATGTCTCCGGTGGAGGCGTGGTAGGGTCGGCTCTCTGAGTTCCCGCCGGGTTTAGGGGATCTAGCGGTTCAGGATTTAGGGTGGTCATGGGGTACAGGGGCCCTAAGCTAGCACTGTATCAGGGGGCTGTTCTCTCTCACACCTGTATCTCAGACTTTTCCTTCGGCCTTAGGGTTTATAGGGTTTCGTGACTACCTTTGTCACAGGCAATGCCAGTCATCATGTGGAGTTGCAAAGTAGCCGTTGGTCAGGCAAGATACCCCAGCAGTTCCCCTCTCAACCTCTCAGCTGCTTATGCGTTCTGTTTGTGGGTAGTTCTCCAAAATAGGGTCNNGGGTCTCTTTTTAGGTCCCCAATATAATACGGCACCCGTATAAAAGGATCCCAACGGGGACCCTAATTTAGAAAACTACCCCTGTGAAGATGGGCATTGTCTATTTCATATCACCCTGCAACCCTACGGATATACGTCCCAGATCTTCCCAGACTCCGCAAGGAGAGTCAGTAAAAGTATTTGCGGTCATCGATGATCGAGGGCTTTCTAGACGCGGGGACCTGGAACAGCTTATCAAGGTACATGATTGTCAGTTCGGGCAGCCCCCTCAGCGAGTGTGAACCGCCCAGTAAGCTGAACTGCATCTGCAAGCTCAGTTTCTCAGAGGCGCAAGGGTCTGCGTGGATTTGCATCACGATCGCACGTTGTCCAGTCTGAGGGTCCAAAGTCAAGACATTCGTCCAGTTTTCGGTTTTGCATCGTATCTATCTGGTTGGAATTGCCGTGGTGCTTTCCGACATAGCCTACCCGCGCCAAGCTACAACTCTTCCTCCCTGGAGATGATGTGCTCTGGAGGCCATGGAGGTGTTTGGGAGCCAACTTTTCAATCCTCCTTGCGGGCCGCTGTGGTGGAGAAAGGGCCGGTGGAGGGTTCTCCGCCTCGGAGCCTGCTGGCTCCTGGTCTGTTTCGTGCTGGGCCTGGCGGCTTGCGGGCCGCCCTGGTGGAGGAAGGGCCGGCCGCGGAAAATGCACCGCAGCTATCCCGAGGTGGAGCTGTTGTCCCGTCTGGCAGAGCTGTTGATGCCACAGCAACCCATCAGCCGGCTGTTTCGGGACTTTCCTGTGGGGCCACTCTGGCTCAGCCCTGGCATTGCCGTGTTTGGCGTGCTGGAGGAGGAGGGTGCAGCTCTGTTCGTCGAGTACGATGGAACCGGCAATTGGGAGGAGCTCAATACGCAAGCTCTGCTCAAGTACGCGCCCAAGGGCTCATGCCTGCTGCGAATAGGCCACAAAGAGCGTGACCTGTCGAGGATCGAGACTTCGGTGGATGTGATCGTGAATGTGTGGCGCCAGGGCCATGAGCCGTCGCTGATGAAAGCTGTGAGCCAGACCGTCTGGGCCATGCTGAGTAGTCGCGACATCGTGCTTCGAGAAGATGTTCGCCTGCGTCTAGATGCCTTTGAGGTCACCGAGCCGAAACCCAGATTCAACAAGGCACGCAAGTTTGTTAGCAAGGCGACAAAGAAGGCCGCTGTACTTGGCTTTTTGGAAGGGGATCTTCGTTTCTCAAATTCCCGATTCAAGGCTTTGGCAGACAAGTTTCCCCGAATCTGGCGCATCAGCGTCGAGGGTAAGTTGAAGCCGATGGTGGCGTGGCTTCAGGAACTCGGACTGACCCGAAAGCAGATGGCCAAAGCCATTTGTCTGTCTCCTTCAATCTTGGACAGCAGCATTGAGGCGAAACTAAAACCCGCAGTGGCTTGGCTTGAAGATGTTGGGCTAAGCCGACGACAGGTGGCCAAAGTTGTTGCGGGCTTTCCTCAAGCGTTGAGCTACAGCATCGACGGCAATTTGAAGCCCACAGTGGTCTGGCTCGAGGATGTCGGGCTGAGCCGACAGCAGGTGGCCAAAGTCGTTGCTGGATGTCCTCAAATGTTGGGCTGCAGTATCGAGGCTAAGTTGAAGCCCACCGTGGCCTGGCTCGAGGATGTTGGGCTGAGCGGCCAGCAGGTCGCCCAAGTCGTTTGTCGGAAGCCTCAAATGATGGGTCTCAGCATTGACGGCCATCTGAAACCCACAGTGGCATGGCTCGAGGATGTTGGGCTGAACCGGAAACAGGTGGCCAAAGTCGTTGCCGGCTTTCCTCAGATGTTGGGTCTCAGCATCGAGGCCAATCTGAAGCCTACGGTGGCCTGGCTTGAGGATGTTGGGCTGAGCCGACGGCAAGTTGCAAAAGTTGTTGCCGTTTTTCCGCAAGTTTTGGGCTATAGCATTGAGGGCAATCTCAAGCCGACTGTTTCATGGCTTCGGGATATCGGCCTCAACCGAAAGCAGGTGGCCAAGGGCATCTTTGCTTCTCCCACAACTTTGGGCTACAGCATTGAAACCAACATGAAGCCCACGGTGGCTTGGCTTGAACATCTAGGACTGACCAAGCTGCAAGTAGCCAATGTGGTCGCTACCTTCCCCTCAGCATTGGGGTACAGCGTCGAGGCCAATCTGAAACCCACGGTGGCCTGGCTTGAGGATGTGGGGCTGAGTGGAACGCAGGTTGCAAAAGTCGTGTCGGGACATCCTCCGGTGCTGGGCTATAGCATCGAGGCCAATCTCAAGCCCACAGTGGCTTGGCTCAAGGATGTTGGGCTGAGTCACCAACAAGTGGCCAAGGTTGTCATTAGTTTACCTTCGGTGTTCAGCTACAGCCTCGAGGCCAATCTGAAGCCCAAAGTCGCCTGGCTCGAGGATCTTGGGCTGAGCCGCAAGCAGGTGGCCAAAGTCGTCACTGGCTTTCCTGCAGTCTTGGGCATAAGCATCGAGCGGAATCTGAAGCCCACCATGGCCTGGCTTGAGGATTTGGGGTTGAATAGAGAGCAGGTGGTCAAAGTCGTGCGAGTTTTTCCTATGGTCCTGGGCTACAGCGTCGCGTCTAATCTGAAGGCCACGGTGGATTGGCTCGGGAGTGTTGGTCTGAGTCGGCTGCCTGTGGCCCGCGTCGTCGCTCAGTTTCCACAGGTCCTAGGTTTGAGCATCGAGTCCAACCTGGAGCCCACGGTGGCCTGGCTCGAGGATATTGGGCTTAGCCGGCAACAGGTGGCTAAAGCAATTTCTGTCTCTCCTTCAATCCTGGGCTGCAGCATCGAAGGCAAGCTAAAGCCCACAGCAGATTGGCTTGAAGATGTCGGGCTCAGCCGAGTGCAGATAGGAAAAGTACTTGCAGCAAAACCTCATACATTGGGCTACAGCATCGAGGGCAATCTGAAAAGCAAAGCGGCCTGGCTTAAGGCTACTGGGCTGAACGGCAAGCAGGTGGTCAGAGTCATTGCTGGCTTTCCGGCAGTTTTTGGCTACAGCATCGAGAGTAACCTGTCGCCAAAACGCTGTCTGTTGCAAAAGCTCTTTTCCCGAAGAGACGTCGCATCCATGATTGAGCGTCAGCCTCAAATTCTGGGCTACAGCTACGCTCGCCTGTCTCATCGCCTGAAGATCCTGCAGGAGCACGATTGCTTATCCAAGCTTGCCAGCGTAATATCCTTGACCGATGCGAAGTTTGACCAGCGATTTCCGCCATCGGAAACCCACAGCAGGGGCACTCGAGGCGTCTAGGTCCAACAGTCACGTGTCGAACTAAAACTGCAAAACCCGAGTGCTCTACCGGAATAGAAGGTCTCCCTGCCCCCGCGATCGAAGAGAACTCCAAATGCTGAACCCATCACTTGTCGAAGGCTTCTGGTCATTCTGAAGTCGGCTTGTAGCAGTGCAGCATCGTGGTGCTTCTTCTTCCCCAGACCCCTTCGGAGGATCAAAAAAAGTAGATAATCTCAGGGGGTCCTCTGAAGTATCACTGAGTATAGCACAGATAAAAGGATCAACTTTTCAGATCCTTCTCGAAACCCTAAACCCGAAACCCTAAACCCTAAGCCCTAAACCCTAAACCCTCAACCCTAAACTCTCAACCCTAAACCCTAAGCCCTAAACCCTAAACCCTAAAGCCTAAAGCCTTGAACCCTAAACCCCAAACCCTAAAACCCTAAACCCTAACCCCTAAACCCTAAAGCCCTAAACTCTAAACCCAAAACCCTGCTCCCTACTTCCTTGCCAGGCTCCAGCTCCGGGGCCGCCTCCGCCTCTGCGAGAGCGGCGGCGACAGCTCCTAGGCCGTCCTTTAGCCTGCGGTTGGGAGCCTTTAGCTTGCCTGGGTTGGTCGACTCCTTGCCGGGAAGGCTTTTTCCATGCGAGCTTGGTCATAGCTGAGTTGTTCAGCACATCGCAAGAAGGCACCAAGATTTTTGCAGTTCATGTTGGCCTCGGCAAGTTTTCCTCCAAGAACGCCGGTTCTGCACAATCCGAAATGTGAGGGCTGTGATGGAGGTGTGGTTGTGTACACTCTTATCCTGCAGATATGTGACCCAAGCGGTTGCCAATTCACTTCACGGGTCTCATCCGGCTGAAGGTTTCGGGGTCCCACACCGTAGGTCCCAGTTGCCTTCCGCTCACCCTGGCCCAATGTGTAGGGACAACGCACCCGCTATTCCAGCAAGTAAACACGTCCGAAATCCGTGAGCTGCACATGTTGAGAGATTTTGTCAGTTTGGCGAGTGAGGCAATAGACAGGCGGTTGAGAAATCTGCTTCGCCAACAGGAAAATCCATGTCAGGCTTATCCCGCCACTTCGTGACTTCGCAGCTATGCAGAGCCTAGGATGGAACGGGTGGAGAGGAGGTGCCCGAAGGGAAGGTGTAGGAGTTCATGGCGGCTTGGAACCAGCTACTGCATCCTGGGATCGCTTACGCTTGGGCTCTCGGCTTGCGGCCCGCCCTGGTGGAGGAAGGGCCGTCCGAGGAAAATGCACCGAAGCCACGCAGAGGTGGAGCTGTTGTCCTGTCTGGCGGAGCTGCTGATGCCGCAGATGCCCGTCAGCAAGCTTTTTCTGGACTTCCCTGCAGGGCACTCGCAGGAGCCAGAATGGCTCAGCCCGGGCATTGCTGCCTTCGGCGTCCTGCAGAACGACGGCGCAGCTCTGTTCGTCGAGTACGATGGAGATGGGCACCCGCATGCACAAGCTGGCAATGAGGACGAGCTCAAGACTGAAGCTCTGCTCCATTATGCACCCGAGGGCTCGCGCGTGCTGCGAATATCCCATGCTTTGCGAGGGGACTTTGCAAAGATCGAGAATTCGGTGGACGCGATCGTGAATGTGTGGCGTGAAGGGCATCAGCCGTCGCTGACGAAAGCTGTGGGCCAAGTTGTGTGGGTCCTGCTGAGCAACCGCGACATTGCGCTTCGAGAGAACGTCTGTCAGCGTCTCCGCACCTTCCAGGTCACCGAACCGAAGCCGAGATTCAACAAGGCGCGCAAGTTTTCAAGCAAGGCGGAGCTTACGAGAGACGTCGAGACGAAGAAGGCTGGCGTGATCGCGTTCCTGGAAGAGGATCTGGGGTTCTCTGAAGCTCAGATTCGGATTTCTCTGAGCAAGATTCCGCGAATCTGGCGCATCAACGTCGACGGCAAGTTGAAGCCGATCGCGGCGTTGCTTGAGGATCTCGGCCTTAGCCGAAAGCAGCTGGCCAAAGTCCTTGTGCGTCATCCTCAGCTCTTGGGCCTCGGCATCGAAACCAATCTGAAGCCCACTGTTGCATGGCTTGAAGGTGTGGGGCTGAGCGGAAAGCAGGTGGCCAAAGTCATATCTTCCAAGCCTGAAGTGCTGGGGTACAGCCTGGAAGCCAAACTGAAGCCGACCCTGGCCTGGCTCGAGGATGTGGGTCTGAGCCAGAAGCAGGTGGTCAAAGTCGTCACTGGTTTCCCTCCCGTGCTAGGCTGCAACCTCGAAGACAATTTGAAACCCACCGTGTCCTGGCTCCAAAATATAGTACTGAGCCAGTCGAACCTGGCCAAAGTCGTTGCTGGCTTTCCTCAAGTTTTGGGCTGCAACCTCGACGACAATTTGAAGCCCAAGGTGGCATGGCTTAAGGGTGTCGGTCTTAACCGACAGCAGATAGCCAAAGCCATCGCTGTGTCTCCTTCAATCATGGGGCTCAGCATCCAAGGCAAACTGAAGCAAACCGTAGCCTGGCTTCAAAGTGTTGGGCTGAGCCGACGGCAGGTGGCCAAAGTCGTATCTCGCTTTCCTTCAATCTTCTGGTACAGCCTTGAGGCCAAGCTCAAGCCTGCTACGGGCTGGCTGGAGGATATTGGGCTGAACCGCAAGCAGGTGGCTAAAGTCATTGCAGGTCATCCGCAAGTGCTGGGCTGCAGCATCGACGGCAAGCTGAAGCCCATGTTGACATGGTTGGATGACCTTGGCCTGAGCCAACAGCAAGTGGCCAAAGTCGTTGCTGAACATCCAGCAGTTTTGTGGTACAGCGTCGAGGCTAATCTGAAGCCGACTGTGGCTTGGCTCGAGGATGTTGGGCTCAGCCGAGAGCAGGTGGCCAAAGTTGTCGCTCGTTTTCCTTATGTGTTCGGCTACAACCTCGAGGTGAACTTGAAGCCCACTGTGGCCTGTCTCGAGGATCTTGGGCTGAGCCGGAAACAGATAGCTCAAGTCGTTGGTGTCTTTCCTTCGCTCTTGGGCTTAAGTATCGACGGCAATCTGAAGCCGACACTGTCTTGGCTTGAGGATGTTGGGCTTACCCGACAGCAGGTGGCCCAGGTCATCTCCGTCTGTCCTTCAATCTTGAGCTGCAGCATCGAGGGAAATCTGAAGCCCACGGTGGAGTGGCTTGAAGATGCTGGACTCTGCAGAAAGCAAGTGTGCAAGGCCGTTGCCGGCTTTCCTGGATTGTTGGGCTTAAGTATCAAGAGCAACTTGAAGCCGAAAATGGCCTGGCTCGAAACTCTCGGGGTTCGCCGGCCACAACTGGCCAAAGCTGTTGCTACATACCCACGGATGCTAGGCGTGAGCATCGCAACTAAGCTGAAACCCACAGTGGCTTGGCTTCGGGACATTGGGCTGAGTCGGAAGCAGGTGGCCAAGGTCGTTGGTCGCTTGCCTCAGGTGTTCGGATACAGCATTGATGCCAAGTTAAAGCCCACTGTGTTGTGGCTAGGGGAGGTCGGATTGACACAGCTGCAGGTGGCAGGAGTCATTGCAACCTTCCCGCAAGTGCTCAGCCTCAGCGTGCAGAGTAATCTGTCTCCCAAGCATCTTTTCTTGCTGGAGCACTTCACTCGTGACGAACTTCGAGACATCATCAGACGCGCCCCTGCACTTCTGGGCTATAGTTTCGCTCGGCTGCGTCATCGTCTTCATGTATTGCAGAAGCACGATGCGGTGTCCAGACTGCCTCCCGTTATGGCCTTGACGGATGCTCGCTTTGCGGAGCAGTTTCCGTCTTGAGCTGGATGCTGACATCCTTACTGCAGCTAGCATCTTCGAAATCAAGGAAGACAGTAATTGCCGGTAGGAAGCCAACATGCTTGTGACTTCGGAAGGGACCTGCAGTTCTCAGACACCCCAGCCGTGGCTCTGGCGCGTGAGTTTCCGTGTCGCAGACTTCTGTGGCAGCAAGAAGAAGTTCAGCTTGGTGTGGCTCCAAGATCTTGGAGGCCGCCGGCCGAAGCCGTTGCTGGCTCTTGCGATTCCGTAGCTTGCAGGTATGCCACCATGAAGTCCACAATGGTCTTGATTGAGGAAGAAGATGGTCTGCATAATGCTCAGCCTGTCGTGAGAATGAATATAGTTACGGACAGTTACGGAGGTCCTTTCAAGCCACTTCCGGAGATTCTGGAGTATCGCTGTGCTGCCCTTCCTTGAGACGTTGCTCGAAGATCCTGTTTCAGCACTTTGCTTGTCGAGCGAGGTTTGACGGACGATCTTTCGCCGCGAGAGTGTGCGAGACGGGACCACGATGCTTCAGTACATCGACAAAAAAGATGTGGATTCCCTCGCTCTTCTGGGCTTTCGGCATTTGGGGATCTTTGGGATCGGCTTCCGGCTGCATTTCCATGGATTCGCGCTCGCCAGGCCGCGGCGCCTTCACCTGGACAACAGCAAGGTGAAGTCCTGAATGTGCGACAGGTTGAAAGAATGACGAGCAGCGTTTGCTTCAGAACAGGGGAACGTGGCCTGGGTTGGTAGATCCTCGCAGGTTGTGCAACTTCTAAATGAGAGGTCCCAGTCACATCTGGAGCATTCTTGTCGCTTGTCACGTTCCCAGGTGTTGTGTGACGGGCGGTAGCCTGACAAGCTGGTTCACTGTTTCATTAGGTGGACTTTTGTGGTCCGATCTCGAAATCCGTGGCATACTTGTAGCAATCATAGTAGGAATGCTAACTAACAATCATTATTAATGGTAGTAGTACTCGTATTTATGACAGTGATAATCATACTCCCACCCTCAGAGTCGAGAGAAACCGACTCTTGGATACCCCTGAAGCTCGGAGGCGCGTTGGGGCCGCCTTAAAAAGGCTCCTTAAAAGGGGTCCATAAGGATTCTATGAGGGGTCTATGAGGGTTCTATAAGGAGGAGTTTAGGATTACTTAAAGGACCATGGCACTTAGTATCTCCGCCACACAAATTCCGAGAGCCCAATGCTGCATGCTACCTCTCACTTGAGCATTATACCTCGCAGCACACCAGGATCCTCCATAACTTGAAATAGATTTGGGCTCTCCGGGTTGGACACATGGTATTTGACCCAGCAGAGGCTGTCGGACCTAGCAAATTCTTGCCAATAAAAGTAGCCAAGGTACCTTGAACACAGGGAATGACCATATTCCGTCAATGTACAGTATATCTATCACTCTAGGCCTTCTTTTCAATCGTACATTGCTTAGTCGATTTGAGCTTTACACACGAAACATCGACTCGCAACGATGGCACTGCAAATCGCGAGCGCCGGCAAGTTGCAGGCCCCGCGCGAAGGGTTTGCGCTCGATCCAGAGCAGCGGGTTCTTGACGTCGAAACCCTCTAAACTTAAATTCCCAACACTCCCCATCCTAAAACTCCAGAACTCTAAGGGAAAGCCAGGCAGCGGAAGTCCTTTATGCAGAACCGTAGCGTGAGGTCGCAGCTGAAAGCTCAAGGGCAGGGAGGGCGGAGATGACGTGAGTTGATGCACTTGAAGGGAAAGCGTGGGATCTCGTGGAGCTTGTGCTTTCTGGCCCTGACCTTCTTGCTTGGCTCGGCGGCTTGTGGCCCGCCCTGGTGGAGGAAGGGTCGGCCGAGGAAAAGGCACCGAAGCTTTGCGGAGGTGGAGCTTCTGTCTCGTTTGGCGGAGCTGCTGATGCCACGCCTTCCCATAGGCGAGCTCTTCCGAGACTTCACTGTGAAACCGTCGCCGGCATGGGATTCGCGTTCGCTGAGCCCGGGCATCGCTGTGTTCGGCGTGCTGCAGAACGATGGTGCAGCTCTGTTCGTCGACTACGATGGCAGCCATCAGGGCTCGGATGGGCCGGGTTGCAATTCGACAAAGCAACACAAGACAAAAGCTCTGCTCCGCTACGCACCTGAGGGCTCGTGCGTGCTGCGAATAGGCCATGCAACAGGGAACTGCAGAAGGCAGGAACATTCGGCGGATGCGATAGTGAATACGTGGCGCGACGGGCATGAGCCGTCGCTGATGAAAGCTGTTAGCCAAAGCGTCTGGGCCCTTCTCAGTAGTTGCGACATCGCGCTTCGAGAGGACGTGTCTCAGCGTCTCCATACCTTCCAGGTCACCGAGCCGAAGCCAAGATTCAACGAAGCGCGCAAGTTTGCAAGCAAGGCAGTGCTCGTCGGCGACGTCGAGAACAAGGAGGCCCAGGTGTTTGCCTTTCTGCGAGAACATCTGAGGTTCTCTGAAGCCCAGATCCAGGCTTTGGTGGATAAGTTTCCGAAAATCTTGCGCATCAGCATCGACGACAAGTTGAAGCCGACGGTGAGCTGCTTCGAGGATCTTGGTCTTAGCGGACAGCAGGTGACCAAAGTCCTTCTTGGTCACCCTCAGGTCTTGCGCTTCAACATCGAGGCCAATCTGAAGCCCACGGTGGCCTGGTTTCAGAGTGTGGGTCTGAGCCGAGAGCAGGTGGCCAAAGTCGTTGCAAGTTCCCCTTTTGTCTTGGGCTGCAGCATCGAGGAAAAGCTGAAGCCGACTGTGAAGTGGCTTGAGGATGCTGGACTGTGCAGAAAGCAAGTGTGCAAAGCCGTTGCTGGCTTTCCTGGATTGCTGGGCTTAAGTGTCAAGAGCAACTTGAAGCCGAAAGTGGCCTGGCTGCGGGATCTGGGGTTGAGCCGACAGCAACTGACCAAAGTTGTTGCTAACTTTCCACAGTTGCTCGGCTTAAGCATCGGCGCGAAGCTGAAAGCCACAGAGGCCTGGCTTTGGGGCGTCGGGCTGAGCCGAGAGCAGGTGGCCAAAGTCGTTGCTTGCAGTCCTTCGGTTTTGGGCTACAGCCTCGAGGCCAATTTGAAGCCCAAAGTGGCGTGGCTGGGGGAGGTTGGGCTGAACCGAGAGCAGGTGGTCAAGGTCGTTGCTGGCTTTCCACCAGTCCTCGCTTGCAGCATCGAGGCCAAACTGAAACCGACAGTGGCGTGGCTTCGCGACACTGGGTTGAGTCGGGAGCAGGTGGCCAAAGTCATTGGTCGCCTGCCTCAAGTGTTCGGATACAGCATTGATGCCAAGTTGAAGCCCGCTGTGTTGTGGCTACGGGAGGTCGGATTGACGCAGCTGCAGGTGGCAGGAGTCATTGCAACCTTCCCGCATGTGCTCAGCCTCAGCATGCAGAATAATCTCTCTCCCAAGCATCTTTTCTTGCTGGAGCACTTCACTCGTGACGAACTTCGAGACATCATCAGACGTCTCCCTGCACTTCTGGGCTATAGTTTCGCTCGGCTGCGTCATCGTCTCCAGGTGTTGCAAAAGCACGACGTGGTGTCAAGGCTGACTGCTGTCATGACCTGGACGGATTCCCGCTTTGCGGAACGGTTCCCGTCTTGAGCTAGGTGAAGCCAGCCTCACTAGCAACTTCGAAAGGAACGAAGCCAACATGCCTGCGATTTCGGAAGCTGCCGTCCTCAGCCACCGAATCCGTGGCTCTGGCGCGCCAGTTTTTCAAGTCAGAGGGTTCAGCGCCGCCGGCAAGATGAAGTCCAGCTCGGTGTGGCTTGAAGGTCTTGGATGCAGCTGGCCGAAGTCGTTGCTGGCTTTCGCCGGTCTTTGGGTTTTTGCAGAAGGTACGTCAACGTTGACATGAAGCCCGCAATGGTCCGGCTTGAGGGAGGCGGCCGACGTCATTCCTGTTTTCCCTGCAGCTTAGGATTCTTGCATAAGACTTCAGGAAAACCTGTCGCGAGAACGAGTTCAGTCACGGAGATGTGATCAGACTGGAAGGCCATCGCCATGCTTGTCTGCGAGATCCTATAAGCAGCACGCCGGCTTGTCGAGGTGCTGCAGTTCATGGAGATGAAAGGATGTAGACTCTGGACCTTTTGTGCCCAAGCCTGCACCCAAACACCCCAAATCTGTCCGTCCGCTTTCATCGAAGCTTCGGATCTCTCGCATTAGCGCATTGCCATGACCTGGATAAGTGCAGCCTGAAGTCCTGAGAGCGTGGAGGGCCTCGTTGAAAGACTGACCAATGGAAGTTTAGGTTTTAAGTTTAGGTTTTAGGGTCTACGCTGGCTTCAAACCCAGGAAGAAGGGACATCTGGAGCAGCGTTTGATTTGCCTTTGAAAACCTCGGTTGTGAGAGTGCTTTCTGTATACGGTTTCCCAGGCCACAAACATCTCTGGGAGATTCTTCGATATTCCTTGGTTAAGGCGTAGCAGAGCTTCTGGGTTAATGGAGTTCAGCACTCAGAGTCGGAGACGCCGAAGTCGAACGCCCGGTCATCATAGAAGAGGGAACTTGACGAGGAAGTCGGATCTCAGCTAAAGCTTGCCGCTAATGTTCCGAATGTAGCCAAGGTACTTCAAACACGAGTACAGAGAAACCGTATCAGCTTACGTGGTGTGTGTTTCAAAGGTACATGGCTAGTCTACTTAGAAGATCAGGAGACTTAGTAAGTAGGGATATGAGCAAGCTAACTTTAGTTATATCTACTTATAACCCTATTTAGGGTACTTATAACCCTACTTACTAAGTGCCTGATCCTCTAAGTAGGAGTCTGGAGTCTAGGTGAGCTCTACATCCGAGTCCTTGAATCAAACGAAGGCGCTGCCACCGCCGCGGCACCGCAAGGGCCAGCAAATGAAGGCCGGCTTTAGTTTCGCTCGAAGGCCTGAACCGACTAACCTTAAAATCCCAACACCGCCACATCCTAAAAACCCGCTTTCTAGAAGTCTCAAGGGAAAGGCAGACAGCTGAAGTCGCATCGCCGCTGGAGGCTCAAGCCCAAAAAGGCGGAGATGGGAAGGCGTGGGATCTCATGGAGGTTGGGAGCCGGCTGCTTTCTGGCCCTGACCTTCGTGCTTGGCTTGGCGGCTTGTGGCCCGCCTTGGTGGAGGAAGGGCCGGCCGAGGACCAAGCCCCGCAGCCACGCAGAGGTGGAGCTTCTGTCGCGTTTGGCAGAGCTGCTGATGCCATGCCTTCCCATAGGCGAGCTCTTCCGAGACTTTACCGTGGAGCCGTCGCTGGCGGATTCGTGTTTGCTGAGCCCGGGCATCGCTGTGTTCGGCGTGCTGCAAAACGATGGTGCAGCTCTATTCGTTGAATACGATGGCAGCGATCAGGGCACGGATGGGCCGGGTTGCAATTCGACAAAGCAACACAAGACAAAAGCTCTGCTCCGCTATGCACCCGAGGGCTCGTGCGTGCTGCGAATAGGCCATGCCACAGGAAATCGGAGAAGCCAGGGACCCTCGGTGGATGTGATCGTGAATACGTGGCGTGACGGGCATGAGCCGTCACTGATGAAAGCTGTTAGCCAAAGCGTCTGGGCCCTTCTCAGTAATTGCGACATCGAGCTTCGAGAGGACGTGTCTCAGCGTCTCCATACCTTCCAGGTCACCGAGCCGAAACCAAGATTCAACAAGGCGCGCACGTTTGTGAGCAAGGCGGAGCTTACTAGAGACGTTGAGACGAAGAGGGCTGACGTGATCGCGTTCCTGGCACGGGATTTGAATTTCTCAAGCACCCACATCGAGACCTTGGGGAGCAAGTTTCCCGGGATCTGGGGTTTGAGTGTAGAGGGCGTTCTGAAGCCCACTTCAGCCTGGTTGCAACGTGTTGGGCTGAGCCGACCGCAGGTGGCCAGGGTCGTGGCTAGGTTTCCCCAAGTCATGGGCTACAGCATCGAGAACGACCTTATGCCCAAAGTAGTGTGGCTGGAAGATGTTGGGCTGAGCCGGAAGCAGGTCGCCAAAGTCATTGCTGTCTTTCCTCTTGTCTTGCGCTACAGCATCGAGGCCAATCTGAAGTGCAAAGTCACCTGGCTCGAGCGTGTGGGGCTGAACCGCAAGCAGGTGATCAAAGTCGTTTCTGACCTTCCGCAGTTGTTCGGCTGCGGCATCGAAGCGAAGCTGAAACCCACTGCGGCCTGGCTCGAGGATCTTGGGCTGAGCAGAAAGCAGGTCGCCAAAGCCATCTCGACTTTTCCACAGATCTTGAGTTGCAGCGTCGAGGGCAAGCTGAAACCAGCTGTGGCCTGGCTTCAGCAGGTTGGGTTGAGCCGAGAACATGTGGCCAAGGTAGTAGCTACATATCCTTATGCATTGGCCTACAGTTTGGAGGCTAGATTGAAGCGCACAACGGCGTGGCTCGAGGATGTTGGGCTGGACCCGCAGCAGGTGGCCAAAGTTCTGGCCTGTCATCCTCCAGTGTTAGGGTACAGTGTCGAGGCGAATCTGAAACACACGGTGGCCTGGCTCAAGGAATCTGGGCTGAGTCGTCAACAGGTGACCAAAGTTGTTGCCGGTTTTCCGCCAATCTTGGGCTATAGCATTGAAGGCAATCTGAAGCCAACGCTGGCCTGGTTGGGAGACGTCGGGTTAAGTGGGCTGCAGGTGGCCAAGGTGGTTGCTCGCTTGCCTCAGGTACTTGGATACAGTATTGATACCAAGCTGAATCCCACCGTGATGTGGCTACGGAACATCGGGTTGACTCAATCTCAGGTGGCTAGAGTCATCGCAACTTTCCCCCAAGTGCTCAGCCTCAGCATTCAGAACAATCTATCACACAAGCATGTGCTGCTGCTGGAGCACCTCTCGCCTGACGAAGTCTGCGATATGATCTTATCTCTCCCAGCGCTACTGGGCTGCAGCTATTCTCGGCTGGAGCACCGCCTGCATGTACTGCGGAAGCATGACGCCTTGCGGAAGCTGCCGAAGCTCATGACCCTGACGAATGCTGAATTTGACAGGAGATTTCCCTCTTGAGCTGGCGGGACTGGCAGGTTAGATTCCACCTCAGCGTTTCCGCTTGCTGCCCGTCGCAATGCCCATCATAGCCTCAAAGTGTGGACCTGGTCCTTGCTTGGCATTCTCTGGCCGAGATCACTGCCGCGGTACGTCTCGGGCCTCGTGCATCGAGTCAGCTCCTGCTTCCCGTGAGTTTTTCTTTGGGTGCCGAGTTGCCTGGCTGTCTGCAGCCCATCAAGGTGGTGCAAAGTTGCTGTGAAGCGGTGCTATTATTTGGATGATGGTGCAGCTTAGAAGCGCCACAGGCAAGGCTTTCGGGCAAGCCGAGCTCGTAGTGGACACATTTGGGGAATGGCCTGGCTTTGAGGATGTTTTGCTGCACCGTAGCAAAGCTGGCAAGAGCTTTGACACTGACGAACGATGGATTTGCCGAGCGATTCTGTGCTTTGAGCTGGCAGGTTCAGTTGACTCAGCTGTCGTTGACCAGCGTGCGTTTCTTGGCGTGGGCCTGGGCGAAAGTCGCAAGCGAAGGAGTGGAGTCGATTATAAAGGCCAGAAGGCAGGCTGTTACAGTTGCCCGACACTGTTTGAGGAATGGCACCGCCGGCAGGCATTGCTTGAGCATGTTGCATTGTGCAGCGTGAAGATGGCAGAAGTCTTTACAACTCAACCTCAAGCTTGGGGGGATGCTGGGATTGTCCGGCTGCATGTCCTGCAGCTCAGCTTGTGCGACTTGCCTTGTCCTCGGATGTTCGCTGCCACGGTGGCGCAAAAGTCTTGCCCAGCTTCTTCCTGTCAGCCGTTTTCGTGCCATCATGTAGCTTTGTGGGAGGACACAGAGTTTTAGTCTAGTTTATTTGGAGCTTGGGACAAGGTGTCGCTTTGCTTTCCGCTTTCTGCTCTGTTTTGCCTCAGGCGACGAACTAGCTCAGAGGTCAGCGCCTCAAACCCTTCAATAGATCCGCTGTCCCCCAGCCCAAGCTTTCGGCGAATATGCTTCCAATAACTGACATCTGGCCTGGGCCGTAGGATGCTTTGTAGGGTCTCATGCTGCTCCTCGCCCCCTCGTTTTGCAGGCCTCGGCTGCGTCGCCACGGCGAGGCCGCGGAAGCCTCGCTTCAGTCGGCGCGAGGCCAGGCAGGGCCGAAGTGGAGATGTCACGAGAGATTCTTGTGCTTCCGTGTGGCGACCAAGCAGTGACTGTACCGAATGGTGTTCTCGAGTAGGCAGAAGGGACGCTGAAATTTGAGGTGCTTGTTTTCGGGTTCGTGTTGCCTGAGACCTGTTGTTTCCTCGAAGCCGTGCCGTGTCGAGATGAAAGGGTGGAGAGTCAGTGTAGGCTTTTGAAGGGATTATGTGTGCCAAGCGTGGGTCGGGTAATCCTTGGGGACGCTTCGGAGCGATCTGTTGGCTTCTCGGCTGTTTCAGCTCGGCGGCTTGTGGGCCGCCCTGGTGGAGGAAGGGGCGGCCGAGGACAACGCACCGGAGCTACGCGGAGGTGGAGCTTTTGTCTCGTTTGGCGGAGCTGCTGATGCCAGGGGAACCCATCGGGGAGCTCTTCCGCGATTTTCCTGTAGAGCCCTCCGACGCGTGGGGGTCGCGCTGGCTGTGCCCCGATATTACTGCATTTGGAGTACTGACGGACGAGGATGCAGCTTTGTTCGTCGAGTATGACGGGCATCCAAGACATTACGATGAGCAGGGGCAGGAAGCGGACGAGCGCAAGACGGAAGCTCTGCTTGACTACGCACCGCCAAACTCTCGTGTTTTGCGAATATGCCATGCAGCTCGGAACATGTGGAGGGCGACGAATTCGAAAGAAGTTGTGGTAGACATGTGGTCTGCAGGACAACAGCGGCCGTTAATGCGTGTTGTGCGCCAAGTTGCACAGGCCATGCTCAGCAGTTGGCGAAACATACTTCGAAAGGAGGTGTGCCAGCATCTCTGGGCCGCCGAAACCATGGCAGGCCTCCATCATCAGGCATGCAAGTTTACAAGCGAGGCGGCGCTTACCAGCGACGTCGAGACCAAGAAGACCAATATCATTGCATTCTTGGAAGGAGAGTTACAGTTTTCAGAGGTCGAAATCCGCGCTGTGGCGAGCAGGTTTCCAAGAATCTGGGGGATCAGCATCGAGGGCAAATTCAGACATCTTGTTGCGTGGCTTGAGGATGTTGGGCTGACCCGAAGGCAGGTAGCTAAAGCTGTCGCTGTATTTCCTCGACTCTTGGACCTGAGCATCGACGGCAATCTGAAGCCCACGGTGGCCTGGCTCGAGGATGTTGGGCTGAGCCGCAAGCAGGCGGCGAAAGTGGTTGCTGGCTTTCCTCCAGTGTTGGGCTGCAGCATCGAGGCCAATCTGAAGCCCACAGTGGCCTGGCTCGAGGATGTTGGGCTGAGCCGACAGCAGGTGGCCAAAGTCGTCCGTCTGAAGCCCCAAGTGTTTGGCTACAGCATCGAGGCCAATCTAAAACCCACAGTAGCCTGGCTGGAGGATGTTGGGCTGAGTCGAACGCAGGTGGCCAAAGTCGTTGCTGGCTTCCCTGCAATGCTGGGCTACAGCATCGAGGCCAATCTGAAACCCACCGTGGCGTGGCTCGAGGAAGTTGGGCTGAGCCGAAAGCAGGTGGCCAAAGTCGTTGATGCCTTTCCTCGTGTCTTGGGTTGCAGCCTGGAGGCCACTCTGAAACCCACGGTCCCTTTGCTCGAGGATCTTGGTTTGAGTCAGTGGCAGGTGACCAAAGTCGTTTCTAGTTTTCCTCCAGTGCTGGGCTGCGGCATCAAGGCCACGATGAATCCTACACTGGCTTGGCTTGAGAATCTAGGTTTGAGTCGGCCGCAGGTGGCCAAGGTCATTGTTCGGCAGCCTCAAGTGTTTGGGTACAGTGTCAAGGCCAACTTGCGATCCAAAGTTACTTGGCTGGAAGCTGTTGGGTTGAGCCGGCTTCAGGTGGCAAAGGTCGTTTCCATCTTTCCTCAAGTGCTCGGCCTCAGCATCAAGGCCAACCTATCTCCCAAGCATATTTTATTACGGCAGCACTTCTCTGATGGCGAAGTCCGCGATATGATCGTGTATCTCCCAGCACTACTGGGCTTCAGCTTCTCTCGGCTGCAGCACCGCCTGCATGTGCTGCAGAAGCGCGATGCCGTAGCAAAGCTGGCCAGTGTTATGACCCTGACCAACGATGAATTTGCCAGGCGATTCCCTCTCGAGCCGGCAGACTCGGTTTGAGGACCTAGCATTGCCCATCGAGCTGTTTTGGCTCTCCGCCCGAGATCGCTGCCCTGATGTGTTTTCGGCCACGGACTTGGAGGCAGGGCGGCAGCGCTCGTGCTGTTGCTGGATAGTTTCGGGGAATGGCATCGGCAGCTGCACTGCAACGAGGCCCGTGCTCAGGACGCAGTCTTTTTGTGGAGCCACTTCTCCTCACAGATCTTACATGGTACCGCAATTGACAAAGTCAGGAGCTCACCCAGCTCAGTTTGCAGGACTTCCGAGCTTGCGGCTCTGGTTTCGAAGATTCCCAGATGTCCGCTGCCACTGCACGACAAAGATCTTGCCCTTCCCCAACCAAGACCGCTTTGTTTTCTGCGAGGCCAGAGAGTGTAGTCTAGCGTGTCTATGCTTTGCGCTGCTCGATAAGGAGAATTGCTGTACAGGCTGTTTTTGAGAAGTTCCGTCGAGTTGACGCTGAGAGTGTCAGCGACAATGCTTAAGTTTGAAGGTCGCCAACAAACCCCCATCAGACAACCTCTCCAAGCTTATCTATACAGACCCTGGGCGTCGATCCTGCAAGGCCCAAGGCCGACCATGTCCAACGGTTTTCTCCCCTGCTAGTGTGCAAAACTATGGCGAACTGCAATCCTCTGGAGACTCGACTCTCTTTTTGCAGACATGCGAAATCTCTTTCATTTCAGTACCTGAACAAATAAATTGGGGCTTCGGGGGTTTCGGCTTTTCGATGCTTGGCGAGGCCGCGGTGTGGCCTGTTGCACTGCGGCAGAGAGCGCAAGAGAAGCGCAACGTCATCAGGTCGCAGGGCCTTGTCGAACAAAAACAGAGAGTGTGACCGCTGCAAGGGCTCCTATCAAGCAGGGATGTGTGGAGCCTTTTGTCCGAAGGGTACTTCTTGGCGAGAGGCCAATTTATTTATCTTGTTGTGAGCTGTTTTGAGGATTCCCTTTGCTGGCTCCTCTGCTCCTGGGCTCCAGCTTCCGGACAACGCGCTTAGGAGGTTAACAAGCCAGAAGTGGGAGCCGCAGATCGAATTCCTGAAAAAGGTGGTCGCCCGAAGATTTGATAATCAGCGCAATATGCTGGCCATGTATAGAGCCTCCATGCTGAGATTTCACTCGCTCTCGCTGTACCCCCAAACCTTCGTTTGCTTCTGCCCTTGACGCTCTCCCTGGGTGCTTCGGCCATGGCCGCGGTGCCGCCGGGCAGAGGCCCAAGTGGAAGGGTCGCAGTTTGTCGGAGGCGTGCGGCCATGGGGGGGGTTTCGTTTTGTTGATGGTTTTCACTTTCTGTCCCTGTGAACACCCTTGAGCCCCACATCTGTTCCGTATGAGGAATCGAGTTCGCTTCGTGATGGTATCGTGTGTGACACGAGTGGTGAAGGACGTCCCACCGTCCTCTCTGCCGCAGCTGAGGAAGCCGTGGCTCTGGTGCTCACGTCGCCGCAGGCCCCCAAGCTTGGTGGCTCGGCGAAGCAGATTCCAAAGAGAGGTCATGATTTCTTCTTCACATCTGAAGCTGTGCAGTATTGTAACATGTCGAATTCGGCCTTGTGAACCCGTGTGCCGAGAATTCTCGGAAGCTTCGAGGCCTCGTGGCCTTCACCGCCGCCCTGGGCGCGTGCACTGCCGGGGCCAAGTGGGAGGCAATGGCAGTGGTGCGCGTATCTAAAGGATATACGATACAGTCTACTCTATCATTCAGAATCAACTCGTGATTGTTGTCCAGGGCAGGTCGCAGTGCTGGGGTCTGGGGCTGCACGATTGTGGGCTACTGACCGCTTCTTTGTCATCATCTCATCGTGCGGCCGCATCAGCATCAAAAGAAACAGCGAAGGATGATGCGGCTCTTGACGTGTTGTTGAGGAGCCGAGGAGCCGAAAGGCATGGCAGCGATTCGGAGCCGTTTGCTCGGAGTTCTGCCGGCCGGGCTGCGGTTTCCTGTGGGGCCTCGCCTTCTGTGCAGTGCGCCTCCTCTCTGGTGGAGGCAGGGCCGGCCGAGGACAACGCACCGAAGCTTTGCGGAGGTGGAGCTCTTGTCTCGTTTGGCGGAGCTGCTGATGCCAGGGGAGCCCATCGGGGAGCTCTTCCGCGATTTTCCTGTGCAGCCCTCCGATGCGTGGGGGTCACGGTGGCTCTGCCCAGACATAGCTGCATTTGGGGTGTTGAAGCAAGAGGACGCAGCTTTGTTCGTCGAGTACGACGGATGTTATTGGCACCGCGATGCGCAGGGCAAGCAGCGTGATGAGCGCAAGACAGAAGCGCTGCTTGCATATGCGCCTGGAGGTTCAGTCGTCCTGCGGATAGGTCACGTTACTCAGAGTTTAAGACGAAAACAAACTTCGACAGCGATGGAGGCGATGGTCCATGTTTGGCGGGCAGGACATGTGCCGTCGCTCACGACCTCTTTGCATCAAGCCACAGGGTCCCTCCGCATTAGCCTCGAAGATGTTCTTGAACATGACGTGCGCGAACGTCTCAACTCTCAGTGTGCCGAACCACAGCCAGGTTTTGACAAGGCACGGACGTTTGTAAGTCAGGCAGTGCTCACCAGAGATGTCGAGACAAAGAAGACCAATGTTACTGCTTTGCTAGAGCAGGAGCTGAAATTCTCGAAGAAGGGAATCCGAGCTTTGGCACGCAAGTTTCCACGAATTTGGGGCATCACCATCGAGGGCAAGCTGAAACCTCTCGTCGTGTGGCTACAAGACCTTGGCCTGAGTCGACCCCAGGTGGCCAAAGTCGTTGCTGGCTTTCCTTCAGTGTTGGGCTACAGCATCGACGATAATCTGAAACCCACAGTGGCCTGGCTCGAAGATGTTGGGCTGAGCCGAGAACAGGTGGCCAAAGTCGTTGCTGGATGTCCTCGAGTGTTGGGCTACAGCACCGACGGCAATCTGAAACCCACAGTGGCGTGGCTCGAGGGTGTTGGGCTGAGCCGACGACAGGTGGCCAAAGTCGTTGCTGGCTGTCCTCAGGTGTTGGGCTACAGCATCGACGGCAATCTGGAACCCACAGTGGCCTGGCTTGAAGATGTTGGGTTGAGCGGACAACAGGTAGCCAAAGTCGTTGCTCGCCATCCTCAAGTGTTGGGCTACAGCATCGAGGCCAACCTGAAACCCACAGTGGCGTGGCTCGAGGGTGTTGGGCTGAGCCGACAGCAGGTGGCCAAAGTCGTTGCTGGCTCTCCTCACGTGTTGGGCTACAGCATCGAGAACAACCTCTCGCGGAAGCACATTCTTCTGCAGCAGTATTTCTCTAGCGAGGACATCTGCTCCATGATTGTGTACCTTCCACAGATGCTCGGCCTCAGTTATGGTCGTCTGCTCTATAGACTGCAGGTGCTGCAGGAGCATGACTGTTTGTTTAATCTTGCGAGGGTAATGGCCCTGACTGATGCGAAGTTTGCCTGGCGATTCCCAACTTGCGAGGCATTGCATAACTGAAATCGCCTGGGGGAGCTGCACCTGCTGGCAGGCTTCCCTGACCCAGAGATGCTGGCGTGGTGGTAACTCTGTGCTTTCTTGTCTGGAAAGCGGAAGTACGTACTGCGAAAGAGCCACGAAGGATCAGCTTGTCGATCGTCTACCTCACCAAGCCCGATCCCCTCAGGGCATTGGTTGGATTGTTCGCCGCTGGAGCATAGGCATCCTTCGCTTATCAAGACCGATGCAGAAGAAACCTTTCAAACCTTTGCATCCCAAAGCAGCTCCGGTCAAGAACTTATGTTTTGTGTTTGGGGGGTTGAGGGTTGGAAGGTTTCGGGCTTGTGGATTCGACTCTTGTAGTCCAACGCCTGCCAGGTCGCGGCACCATGCCCGCGCGGAGTCCCGAGCGCGGAGCGTCTCATCAAAGGAAAACCCAGAGCTCATGGGAGCTGCATGGGCTCCTATCCAGAAGGGGTGGTGTCGGGCCTTGACCCGGGGGTCATTTTGTTCTTTCGCGTTATCGGGCCCTACCCGAAGCTGCTTTGTGTCTTGTGTCTAATGCTTCGTAAATCTTGCGCGAAGGCCTGTGTCGCCCTCGAGATATTCGGACATGCTGGTACCCGAAGCCGGAAGCCTAAACGATGGCATGATAATTGTCTCAGCTGTCTCCTGCTGGGCGCGGCCGGACAACAAGTCCACTAGTTCGACAGTTTTACCCAGTCGTTGCCGTTCTCGAATGTCCTTTTGTCCGGATGATGCCGGTGTTGGAGAGGATGAGTCATGCGAGACGGAGGCCATGAGTTCTCTGATGGTAGACATGGAGTACACAGTTTTCAGCAACCACGTCTGCTGGATACTTCGTGCCGCGAGCCACGCATGCATGTGAGCATGGATGTATTGCATCGTACTGCTCCAGTCACATCTTCCTTGCGCACACCAGCCAGCACTTCAACCCAACAAACCCTGCACCATCTGAGAACTGGCACTCTTCTGATGCTCGGAGGCGCGTAGTGCCACGTCGCATGAGACTCACCCTAAACCCTACACCCGAAACCCTCCAAACCGTAGCTCCTGGGCTCTAGCCTCTGCATCGCCGCCCGAAGTCGGAGAGCGCAGTTTTAAGAGGTCAAAGTGAGCCAGAAGCGGGAGCCACGAAGCGCGGCTTCCTTCATGTCACGTCACGAGTTCATTACCCGATACTTCCAGAATCTGTGCCGTGGATACAGCCTCCGCCTTAATTTTACATGACCTACTCTCCCAGCTAAATCCAGAGCTCGAAATGCCAGATCCGAGCTCAAACTTTCCAACGTCCGGAAACCAGACATTCTTGCACCTCAAAACCCGGAACCTCTTAAGCTGCCTTGCGCAAACTTTCGTTTCCTTCTTCCTTGCCTCTGCCCTGCGGCTGACGACCGCTGCCCTCTCCCTGCATGCCTCGGCCATGGCCGTCGCACCGTCCGGCAAAGGCCCAAGCGGAAGGGTCGCAGTTCGCGCCTTTTTGAGAGCGGCCAAGTTTTTTTTGTTGTGTTGATGGGGTTATTCTGGGGCCGCTTCTGGTCCAAGGGAGAGAGTGCCTTCGCCTCGGCCTAACAGCTGCTCAAAACGTCGAGGGCCAGTCGAAGTGAGGGTAGCTGTCCGGTGGAGATGTTTCGTGGGAAGGGGAGCCGTGGGATCTCATGGAGGTACTTCCGAGCAGCCTCCTGGCTCCTCGGCTGCTTCGCACTTGGCCTGGCGGCTTGTGGGCCGGTCTGGTGGAGGAAGGGCCGGCCGAGGACGATGCACCGGAGCTATGCGGAGGTGGAGCTGTTGTCGCGGATGGCGGAGCTGCTAATGCCAGGGGAGCCCATCGGGGAGCTGTTCCGCGACTTCCCGGTGGAGCCCTCCGATTCGTGGGGGTCGCGCTGGCTGTGCCCCGGTATTACTGCATTTGGCATGTTGAAGGACGAGGATGCAGCTTTGTTCGTCGAGTATGATGGGCATCCAAGACATTATGATGAGCGGGGGCAGGAAAAGGACGAGCGTCTTCGCATTGGTCATGCAGCCCGGGAATTGAGATGGACGAAGAATTCGAGGGAGGTGGTGATAGACACATGGTCTGCGGGTCAGGAGCGAACATTGATTCATGTTGTGCGGCAAGTTGCGCAGGCTCTGCTCGGAAATTGGGGAAACGTACTTCGCAAGGAGGTGTGCCAGCATCTCCGTCGTTTTGGGGCAGCCGAGCCTGTGCCAGACCTTGATCAGGCCAGCAAGTTCACGAGCAAGGCAGTGCTCACCAGCGACATCGAGACCAAGAAGACCAATGTGACTGCTTTCTTAGAGCAGGAGCTGAAGTTCTCGACGAAGGGAGTCCGAGCTTTGGCACGCAAGTTTCCACGAATCTGGGGCATCAGCATCGAGAGGCTGAAATCCACAGTCGCTTTGCTCGAAGACGTTGGGCTGAGCCGGAAACAGGTGGCCAAAGTCGTTGCTGGCCTTCCGGCACTGTTGGGCTGCAGCATCGATGGCAATCTGAAGCCCACACTGGCATGGCTGGAGGATGTTGGGCTGAGCCGACAACAGGTGGCCAAAGTCGTTGCGGGTTTTCCTCAACTGTTGGGCTGCAGCATCGACGGCAATCTGAAAGTCACAGTGGCCTGGCTCGAGGATGTTGGGCTGAGCCGGCTACAGCATCGACGACAAGCTGAAACCCACAGTGCGCTGGCTCGAGGATGTTGGGCTGACCCGAGTGCAGGTGGCCAAAGTCGTTGCTGCCTTTCCTCAAGTGCTGGGCTGCAGCATCGACAACAACCTCTTGCGGAAGCATTTTCTTCTGCAGCAGTTTTATTCTCAGGAGCAGATTTGTTCCATGGTTGTGTACCATCCAGCCATGCTCGGATACAGGTACGAACGAATTTTTATTCGGCTAAAGGTTCTGCAGGAGCATGGCTGCTTGTGCAAGCTTGCGAAGGTGATGGCTTTGACCGATGCGAAGTTTTCCCGGCGATTCCCAGCTTGAGCTGTCGCGATGTTTCGAAGCATTGCAGTAGTGAAATCATCGGGCGAGTTTCAGCTCTCAAGCTCCCCCGAAAAACGGCACATTGCACCATGTTGATGATGATAGCACCCAAGTAGAATTCCTGCGATATGATTGCTCTACGATAGGAAAAGTTGTTCCCGACAGATATGCGTTGACATCGCCAGTGCCCGTGTCCATCAAGCACTGACTGTGCTGGTATTAGGGCCAGGTGGTTAGATGGTTGGCTTTGGAGCAAAGGCCCTCTTCAAGGACTTCGGGTGACTAGACAGCCACGGGGGTGGAGCATTTTGGGGTTAGAGTTCCCGGAGTGTTCGGGTTTTCGCAGCATTAGGGGTTGGAAGGTTGACGCTTCATTTGTATGAGGGCTCAAGGTTTTTGGCTTGGACCCTTCGATTGGGAGAGCGCCAGTCCGAAAGTCTGATGCTTTGAGATCTGGCTTGGGTGCTTCCTTGCATTTCCTTGCTTGTTGGCCAGTGAGCCTTCTTCAGTCAAGAGAGGGGCCCCAGATACAGTCCGAGCTGCGTTGTTTTATTCGTGGAGTGCTTCGAAATCTTTACTTGATTGGAGCGGAGATGCTCGAACCCAAAAGCCAAACCTAGTGGTATGTAAGTAGCCGTCTCGTGCAGGGCCTCGCCTGATGGCGTAGTTGGTTGGAAGATTTCGGGGACAGGTCCAGCAGTTCGATCGTCTCGTGGCCGTCGGTGTTATTTTTGACTGCTTCTTGGTCATGCTTTTTCGCCGCCTGCAAAAATTAAGGCATGAGTCATTGAGCCATGCTAGAGGGAGGCAGGCCTTCTCTGTTGCAAAAAAAGCCGAGTCTTACCGCCTCAGATAGGGCAGGCGACTCCCAAGTCACGCACGCTGCAAGTCCTTGAATTCTTCCCTGCATACATCACCAGACTCCTAGATCGCCTGGAGGCCTTCGTGTCCAAGTGGCTTAGGATAAGAGTTTGGTCCTTCGCGGCACAACAGTAGAGTAGAGGGGTCGAGTGTTGGTGGCCTTTGCCGAGAGTTGTAAAACACTGGGGTCTCTGCCCGCGAGGCCGTTGCACGGCCGCCTGCAGAAGGATGACAGCGCATGTCCTTGTAAAACGATTCCTGTGCGCTGGAGGGTCTCTAGAAATCTACACGAAGCATTTGCTTCTTTCACCTGCTCCTCATGTGGTATATGCAGTGCAGGCTTAGTTGGGTTGGTAGCCCGGGAGTGGCGAACGTCGGCGGGAGCATGCATCTTCGTGTTCGTTGGCAGTCTGTGCGTGTTTGCTATATTTGCCTGCGAGACGAAACGCACGGGATCACCGGGATTATCATACATGTTTTCATGACTGCGTTGCCTGCTTCAACATATAGGTACAACGTCTCGCTGCAGACACACCCCCAGCCACTGCCCAACCATGTCCAACTAGGATTTCAAGATCACCTTCAACCCAAGTAAACCCAACACATGTGGGAAAGGGTCCAATTCTGAGACCGGGAGGTGCTTGGAGGCATGTCGCATGGAAACGTTTTTGTTGTTGGGGCTCTCAGCTTCCGCTTCGCTTCCCAAAGTTGGAAGGCGCACTTAGGAGGTTACTGTAGCGGGCCAGAGCCGGCCGGAGGGCGAATGCATGAAGGCCAAATCCTTGTGAGCCGAAAACCCGGGGATCCATGCTGTAGTCCTGGCCTTGCAAGCTTTTGTTGAAGCCTCCAGGTGCACTGCCCCCTGTTCCTCAAGCCTCCACGCAACCCAGAGCAAACACAACACCCACAAAGAGGGCCTTGGATATCCCCAAACCCGAAAAAGAAGTAAGACCTAAGCCCAAACTGTGCTGAGCCTTTGTTCCTTTCTCCTGCGGCTGGCGACTGCTTCACTGCCCTGGGTGTCGCCATGGCCGCAGCGCTGCCCGGCACAGGCCCATGTTGAAGGGTTGGGCTTCGTTTCATCACTTGGGGGTGGAGGCTTTGGGGCACCGGGGAGTTACTTTGGTGATCTTTGGTGGGCAAGACAGGCTTTCCCCGGTAACTTCCGGCAGGCCAAAGACAGAGGACACTGAAAGACCTCCACGCAGCCCTCTTCGCCTTGAAGCGGGCGGCCAGCTGGGAGGTGCCTCGCCGCAGTTGGAGCTTTACAACTTGGATGTTCAGGGGGCCAGCCGTATAAGTACCGTAAGTAGTACCTTAATTGGGGCTATAAGGCTGTAAGTAGGTCTGATAGCTATAGTTACCTTACCTATAACCCTATGCTTACTAAGTCCGCAGATCCTCCAGGAAGGACAGCCTTGAGTTGTTTCGGGTCGGGCCCCCGAGTTGAGCCTTGTCGGCAGTTGGGGTTTTCACTTTCTGCCTCTATGACACCATATGCGTAACCGTTCTAGTTCTAGTCTTAATATGGCACCCTATAGTCTGGGATGTGACAACCCCTGAGCCTCAGATCTGTTCGGTATGAGGAACTCAGGACCACAATCACAAGGGAGGGCTATAGTTGTTTGGTGCTGGACTTGTATATGATACCAGCGGCAAAGATGATGGACGTCCCACCCTCTTCTCTGCCACAGCCGAGGAAGCCGTGGCTCTGGTGCTCACGTCGCCGCAGGCCCCCAAGCTTGGTGGCCCGGCGAAGCAGATTCCAAAGCAGGGGAGATTTCATGGACGTTGAGATTAAGCCCTAAAAAAAAACCTTGAAACCCGAAGTCTTGAAACCTGAATTGGAACGTAAGCTCCGAGGCCTCGTGGCCTTCACCGCCGCCCTGGGCGCCTGCACTGCTGGTGCCAAGTGGGAGGCATGGGCAGTAGCACATCTAATCTAGGGGCCTTAGTAATTACATATACTATTTTGGGGGTTCCTTATTGTCATTATCGTACAATGTACTCCAAAACCCCATTTTAAATATTAAGGTCTGTGGTGGCTGAGTCAAGTTCTGTTTTGAGAACTGGAGTCTGGGGATTCTTTGGCAGCTTGCAGTGCTGTGTCGGGAAGGCTGCAGGGTTGCTTGGGGGCTTCCATGCTCCGGCTTCTTCCTGGTGTCAACGTGCTGTCGTCATGCCGCTTCAGCATCAAAAGAAGCGGCGAAAGACGGATGTTACTCTGAAGTGTTGTTGGGGAGCCGGAAGGCATGGCAGCGATTCGGAGCCGTTTGCTCGGAGTTCTGCCGGCCGGGCCGCGGTTTCTTGGCGGGCCTCGCCTTCTGTGCAGGGCCCCTCCTCTCTGGTGGAGGAAGGGCCGGCCGAGGACGGTGCACCGAAGCTTTGCGGAGGTGGAGCTGTTGTCGCGCCTGGCGGAGCTGCTGATGCCAGGGGAGCCCATCGGGGAGCTCTTCCGGGACTTCCCGGTGGTGCCCTCCGATGCGTGGGGGTCACGCTGGCTCTGCCCAGACATAGCTGCATTTGGGGTGTTGAAAGACGTGGATGCAGCTCTGTTCGTCGAGTACGACGGATGTTATTGGCACCGCGATGCGAAGGGGAAGCAGCGTGATGAGCGCAAGACAGAAGCGCTGCTTGCATATGCGCCGGAAGGTTCAGTCGTCCTGCGGATAGGCCACGTGACTCAGAGTTTAAGACGAAAGCAGACTTCGTCAGCGATGGAAGCGATGGTCGACGTTTGGCGGGCGGGACATGTGCCTTCGCTCACGACCTCTTTGCATCAAGCCACCCGGTCCCTCCTGATTAGCCTCAATGGTGCTCTTGAAAATGAAGTGCGGGAACGCCTCAACTCTCAGTGTGCCGAACCACAGCCAGGTTCTGACATGTCACGGACGTTTGTAAGTCAGGCAGTGCTCACCAGAGATGTCGAGACAAAGAAGACCAATGTTACTGCTTTGCTAGAGCAGGAGCTGAAATTCTCGAAGAAGGGAATCCGAGCTTTGGCACGCAAGTTTCCACGAATTTGGGGCATCACCATCGAGGGCAAGCTGAAACCTCTCGTCGTGTGGCTACAAGACCTTGGCCTGAGTCGACCCCAGGTGGCCAAAGTCGTTGCTGGCTTTCCGCGAGTGTTGGGCTACAGCATCGACGGCAATCTGAAGCCCAAAGTGGCGTGGCTGGAGCATGTTGGGCTGAGCCGACAACAGGTTGCCAAAGTCGTTGCTAGATATCCTCAAGTGTTGGGCTGCAGCATCGACGGCAATCTGAAGCCTACGGTGGCCTGGCTTGAGGATGTTGGGCTCAGCCGACTGCAGGTGGCCAAAGTCGTTGCTGGCTTTCCTTCAGTGTTGGGCTGCAGCATCGACGATAATCTGAAACCCACAGTGGCCTGGCTGGAGGATGTTGGGCTGAGCCGAGACCAGGTGGCCAAAGTCGTTGCTGGCTCTCCGCAATTGTTGGGCTACAGCATCGACGGCAATCTGAAACCCACAGTGGCCTGGCTTGAAGATGTTGGGCTGAGCCGGAAGCAGGTGGCCAAAGTCGTTGCTGGCTGTCCTCAGGTGTTGGGCTACAGCATCGACGGCAATCTGGAACCCACCGTGGCCTGGCTTGAAGATGTTGGGTTGAGCGGACAACAGGTGGCCAAAGTCGTTGCTCGCCATCCTCAAGTGTTGGGTCTCAGCATCGATCGCAATCTGAAACCCACAGTGGTATGGCTGGAAGATGTTGGGCTGAGCCGGAGACAGGTGGCCAAAGTCGTTGCTGGCTTTCCTGCAGTGTTGGGCTACAGCATCGACAGCAATCTGAAACCCACAGTAGCCTGGCTCGAACATGTTGGGCTGAGCCGGAAACAAGTGGCCAAAGTCGTTGCTGGCTTTCCTCAATTTTTGGGCTGCAGCATCGACGGCAAGCTGAAACCCGCAGTGGCCTGGCTCGAGGATGTTGGGCTGAGCCGAGAGCAGGTGGCCAAAGTCGTTGCTCGACATCCTCAAGTGTTGGGCTGCAGCATCGCCAACAACCTCTCACGGAAGCATTTTCTTTTGCAGCGGTTTTTCTCTGAAGCGGATATTTGCTCCATGATTGTGTACCTTCCACAGATGCTCGGCCTCAGTTATGGTCGTCTGCTCCATCGACTGCAGGTGCTGCAGGAGCATGACTGTTTGTTTAATCTTGCGAGAGTAATGGCCTTGACTGATGCGAAGTTTGCCCGGCGATTCCCAACTTGCATTGCCGGAACGTCTTGAGGCATTGTGTACGTGAAATAGCGTGGGGGAGCTGCACCTGCCGGGAAAGCGGAAGTACGTACTGCGAAAGAGCCACGAAGGATCAGCTTGTCGATCGTCTACCTCACCAAGCCCGATCCCCTCAGGGCATTGGTTGGATTGTTCGCCGCTGGAGCATTGGCATCCTTCGCTTATCAAGACCGATGCAGAAGAAACCTTTCAAACCTTTGCATCCCAAAGCAGCTCCGGTCAAGAACTTAGGTTTTGTGTTTGGGGGGTTGAGGGTTGGAAGGTTTCGGGCTTGTGGATTCGACTCTTGTAGTCCAACGCCTGCCAGGTCGCGGCAGCACCGCCCGCGCGGAGTCCCGAGGGCGCAGCGTCTCATCAAAGGAAAACCCAGAGCTCATGGGAGCTGCAGGGGCTCCTATCAAGAAAGGGCGGTGTGGGGCCTTGCCCCGGAATTATTTGGTTCTCTCCTATGAAGAAGGGGCGGTGTCGGGCCTTGACCCGGGGGTCATTTTGTTCTTTCGCGTTATCGGGCCCTACCCGAAGCTACTTTGTGTCTTGTGTTTAATGCTTCGTAAATCTTGCGCGAAGGCCTGTGTCGCCCTCGAGATATTCGGACATGCTAGTACCCGAAGCCGGAAGCCTAAACCGATGGCATGCTAATTGTGTCAGCTGTCTCCTGCTGGGCACGGCCGGAAAACAAGTCCACTAGTTCGATAGTATTACGTTGCCGTTATCGAATGTCCTTTTGTCCGGATGATGCCGGTGTTGGTGCAAGACGGAGGCCATGTGTTCTCTGATTGTAGACATGGAGTACGCAGTTTTCAGCAACCAGGTCTGCTTGAAAGCCTTCGGGCCTTGAGCCATGCATGCATGTGTGCATGGATGTATTTCATCGTACTGCTCCAGTCACATCTTCCTTGCGCACACAAGCCAGGCTGCTGAAGTCTGGAATTTGATGACGTGCTTCAACCCAACCAATCCTGCACCATCTGAGAAATGGCGCACTCTTCTGATGCTCAGCGGAGGGTGGTGCCACGTGGCACCTAAACCCCCGAAACCCCCTCTTCCCGAACCCCCGAAACCCCCGAAACCCCCTAAACCCCCTAAACCCCCTAAACCCCCTAAACCCCCTAGGCCCTAGACCCTAAGCCCTAAACCCTGTTTGCTGGCTCCGCTGCTCCTGGGCTCCAGCCTCCGCTCCGCTTCTCCCGAAGTCGGAGAGAGCATTTTTAGGAGGTCCGAGTGAGCCAGAAGTGGGAGCCACAGAGCACGCCACGAGCTCCTCGCCCGAGAGCGTGCCGTGGATGCAGCCTCCGCACTAATTTTACCTGACCTACTCTCCCAGCCTCCACGCAACCTCCGGCCCTCAATCCAGAGCCCAAAATCCCAGATCCGAGCTCAAACTTTCAAACGTCCGGAAACCAGACATTCTTGAACCGCAAAGCTCCCTGAACAAACTACTTTCGTTTCTTTCTTCCTTGCCTCGGCCCTGCGGCTGACGATCGCTGCCCTCTCCTGGGTGCTTCTGCCATGGCCGCGCGCGCGCGCGCGCCGCCCGGCAGAGGCCCAAGTGGAAGGGTAGCAGATTGTGCTTGTTGAGATCGGAGGCTTTCGGCCATGGGGAGTTTCGTTTTGTTGATGGGGCAATTTCTGGGGCTGCTTGTGGTCTCACGGCACTTGGAGCAGCTTTGAACTAATCCAAGAGGGGCATCGCACGGAATCAGAGAGAGTGCCTTTGCCTCGGCCTTACAGCTGCTCAGAACGTCGTAGCGGGGGGGTGGAGATGCTTCGTAGGAAGGGGAGGCGTGGGATGTCATGGAGGTACTTCCGAGCCTCCACTTGGCTTCTCCACTGCTTCACACTTGGCCTAGCGGCGTGTGGCCCGCCCTGGTGGAGGAAGGGGCGGCCGAGGACAACGCACCGAAGCTACGCGGAGGTGGAGCTTCTGTCTCGTTTGGCGGAGCTGCTGATGCCGGGGGAGCCCATCGGGGAGCTCTTCCGCGACTTCCCGGTGCAGCCCTCCGATTCGTGGCGGTCGCGCTGGCTGTGCCCCGATATTACTGCATTCGGAGTGTTGAAGGACCAGGATGCAGCTTTGTTCGTCGAGTATGACGGTCATCCAAGACATTACGAAGAGCAGGGGCAGGAAGCGGACGAGCGCAAGACGGAAGCCCTGCTTGAGTATGCACCGCCGGGCTCTGGCCTTCTTCGCATTAGCCATGCTGCCCGGGATTTGAGATGGAATGTGAATTCGATGGAAGTGGTGATAGACACGTGGTGTGCCGGCCAAGGGCGGACATTGATGCATGTTGTGCGACAAGTTGCGCAGGCCCTGCTTAGCAATTGGGGAAGCGTACTTAGAAAAGATGTTTGCGAGCGTCTCCGCAGTGTTGGGGCAACCGAGCCTGTGCCAGACCTTGATCAGGCCAGCAAGTTTACGAGCGAGGCAGTGCTCACCAGCGACATCGAGACTAAGAAGACGAATGTGACTTCCTTCTTGGAGCATGAGCTGAAGCTGTCGAAGAAGGGAATCCGAGCTTTGGCATGCAAGTTTCCACGAATTTGGGGCATCAGCATCGAGGGCAAGCTGAAACCAATCGCTGCGTGGTTCACGGAGGTTGGGCTGAGCCAGAAACAGGTGGCCAAAGTCGTTGTGGGCTTTCCTCCAGTGTTGGGCTATAGCATCGACGGCAATCTAAAGCCCACGGTGGCCTGGCTCGAGGATGTTGGGCTGAGCCGGAAACAGGTGGCCAAAGTCGTTGCCGGCTTTCCTCAATTGTTGGGTTGCAGCATCGACGGCAATCTGAAGCACGGTGGCCTGGCTTGAGGAGGTTGGCTTGACCCGACAACAGGTGGCCAAAGTTGTCGCTGGCTTTCCTCGAGTGTTGGGCTACAGCATCAATGGCAATCTCAAGCCCACAGTGGCGTGGCTCCAGGCTGTTGGCCTGAGCCAAACACAGGTGGCCAAAGTCGTCTGTCTGAAGCCGCAAGTGTTTGGCTCCAGCATCGACAACAATCTGAAGCCTACGGTGGCCTTTCTTGAGGATGTTGGGCTGAACCGGAAACAGGTGGCCAACTTCGTTGCTGGCTTTCCTGCTGTGTTGGGCTGCAGCATCGACGGCAATCTGAAACCCACAGTGGCCTGGCTTGAGGATGTTGGGCTGAGCCGGCAACAAGTGACAAAAGTCGTCTCAATTAAACCGCAGGTGTTTGGGTACAGCATCGAGAACAACCTCTCGCCGAAGCACGTTCTTCTGCAGCAGTTTTTCTCTAAGGAGGACATTTGCTCCATGATTGCCCACCTTCCACCGATGCTCGGCCTCAGATATACCCGTCTGCCGGCGATTTCCCGCTTGCATTGACTCGAAGAATTGCGCGAGTAAAATCATCTCCTGGCCAGCTTCCGGCCTCCGTCACCTAAACGACCCAGAGATGTGCATCGCTGCTGATCATCAGATCGCAACCTCACACAGCGCTTGGCCTGAGATTGCTTTCTTATGCCTCGTGACTTCTGTTTGGTCATGCTGTGCTCTTGTGTAGGGAAATCGGAATCCCTACGAACGATCCTCGAAGCAACAGCTTGTCTTGACCTGACGTGCGTTGACATTATCGCTGTCTTGGTTTCCCGAAGCCCTGACCCGCCAGAGTGTGGGTTGGACTCGGATTGTTGGCAGTTGGAGCATGGACATCATCTGTGAATCAAAAGCAGGCCGAACTCCAAGCCCTTCAATAATCCGCGTCTCGAAACCTCCCCGCTCAAGAAATGGGTTTTGTATTTTGGGGTTCAAGGTTGGAAAGTTTCAATGCTTGAGGTTTTTTCCTTCGCGGTGCCACGCCTGCCAGGTTGCAGCACTACCGCTTGAGAGAAGCGCAGAGTGATCAGGGCGCAGAGCTTTGTCAAAAAGGTCAGCGAGCGCGAGCGCTGCAAGGGCTTTTGTCAAGCAGGGGGTTGTGGAGGAGCCTTTTGTCCGACGTTTTGAGATGTTTTGGAGAAGGCAACTTCGGATGCAGCAAACCTCGTCCCCAACGCCCGAAGCTTGTTCCTGCGTCTCGCGTAGCCAACTGGGTGATGGCCTCTGGGAGATGAACCCTCAGCCACTGGTATCATGCTATGCTCTACCGAGCCCGGCCTGCCCCTTGCTTGGATAGCATGGGTCGAAGTCATATCTTCTCTGTTGGTAGACATGGAGGCGACAATTTTTCATCAACCGTGTCTGCGGGAAGTTCTTCGTGCCGCGCGCAGGCTAGGTGACCGACTTGTCACAAGTTGCACCCATCCGAACTCCCTAACCCTTTTCTTGCATGCACCGGCCAGGCCTGGAATAGGATCAAACAGACAGAACATCGTCTACTTCTGGCGCTCGGAGGCGGTTAGTGGCACGTCGCATGACATGCTTTGTTGCTCACTCCGTTGCTCCTGGGCTCCAGCTTTCGCTTCGCTTCCCAAAGTTGGACAGCGGGCTTGAGAAGGTTCACGAGCCAGAAGTAGAAACCACAGAGTGGCTTCCTGAATATCGAGAATCAGTGCAGCAGCCACCGTGCTGATTTCACACAAGCCCTCCCTGCATCTGACCTGCTCTCCTAGCCTCCACATGCCTCCACGCAAACCCTAGTCTCCTAAGCCCAAACCCGAGCTCAACCTTGCACACATCCGGAAGGTGTAAATTCCTAAACCACAACCCTAAACTGTCCCGACATTTCGATTTCTTTCTCCTTGGCTCCGGCCTGGGCTGCCCGGCGGCAATGGCCACGGCGCCGCCCGGCCCAGGCTCAGATTGAATGGTCGCGGTTTGTGCGTTTTGGGTGGAGCCTTGCGTGGTCTTGCCTTTGTGGATGCTCCGGAGTTTGGATAGGCGTGCTCATGGCGAGTCAAGGGTTCGACAGTTCTTCCAAGCCTCCGGCCGAACACACACTCCCCCTGGCAGGCCAAAGACACAGGACACTGAAAGATCTCCATGCAGCCCTCTTTGCCTTGAAGCGGGCAGCAAGCTGGGAGGTGGCTCTGTGAGGGTTAGTGTTGGTTCTTTCAGGCCCTGGATTTGAGAGGTCTTGATGCGCTTGGGGTTTTCACTTTCTGTCCCTGTGAACACCCTTGAGCCCCACATCTGTTCCGTATGAGGAATCGAGTTCGCTTCGTGATGGTATCGTGTGTGATGCGAGTGGCAAAGATCAAGGACATCCCACCGCCCTCTCTGCCGCAGCCGAGGAAGCCGTGGCTCTCGTGCTCACGTCGCCGCAGGCCCCCAAGCTTGGTGGCTCGGCGAAGCAGATTCCGAAGAGAGGTCATGATTTCTTCTTCACATCTGAAGCTGCGTTGCTTTGGAACGTGTCGAATGCGGCCTTGTGAATCTGTGTGCCGAGAATTTCCGAGGCCTCGTGGCCTTTACCGCCGCCCTGGGCGCCTGCACTGCCGGAGCCAAGTGGGAGGCAATGGCAGTGGTGCGCTGTCATTCAGAATCAACTAGTAATTGTTTTCCAGGGCAGGTCGCAGTGCAGGGGTCTGGGGCCGCACGATTGTGGGCAACTGCATGACAGCTTCTTTGTCATTATGCCATCGTGCGGCCGCGTCAGCTTCAAAAGAGACGGCGATGGATGATGCGGCTCTTGACGTGTTGTTGAGGAGCCGAGGAGCCGAAAGGCATGGCAGCGATTCGGAGCCGTTTGCTCGGAGTTCTGCCGGCCGGGCTGCGGTCCCCTCTCGGGCCTCGTCTTCTGTGCAGTGCGCCTCCTCTCTGGTGGAGGAAGGGCCGGCCGAGGACAACGCACCGAAGCTTTGCGGAGGTGGAGCTTCTGTCTCGTTTGGCGGAGCTGCTGATGCCTGGGGAGCCCATCGGTGAAAGCTTCCGGGACTTCCCGGTGGAGCCCTCCGATTCGTGGGGGTCGCGATGGCTCTGCCCAGACATAACTGCATATGGGGTGTTGAAGCCGAAGGATGCAGCTTTGTTCGTCGAGTACGACGGCTGTCATTGGCACCGCGATGCGCCGGGGAAGCAGCGTGATGAGCGCAAGACAGAAGCGCTGCTTGCGTATGCGCCGCAAGGTTCGGTCGTCCTACGGATAGGCCACGTGACTCAGAGTTTAAGACGAAAGCAAGCTTCGAAAGCTATGGAAGCGATGGTCGACGTATGGCGGGCAGGGCATTCGCCATCGCTCGCGACTTCTTTGCATCAAGCCACAGGGTCCCTCCTCATTAGCCTCGATGGTTCTCTTGAGCATGACGTGCGCGAACGTCTCAACTCTCAGTGTGCCGAACCACAGCCAGGTTTTGACAAGGCACGGACGTTTGTACGTCAGGCAGTGCTCACTAGAGATGTCGAGACCAAGAAGGCCAGTATGATTGCCTTCTTGGAGGAGAAGATGAAAGTCTCCCAAAACGGAATCCAGGCTTTGGCAAGCAAGTATCCACGAATCTGGGGCATCAGCATCGAGGGCAAGCTGAAACCTTTCGCTGGGTGGCTTCAAGATGTTGGCCTGGGCCGAGAGCAGGTGGCCAAAGTCGTTGCTGGCTTTCCTCGAGTGTTGGGTCTCAGCATCGAGGCCAATCTGAAACCCACCGTGGCCTGGCTTGAGGGTGTTGGCCTGAGCCGAGAACAGGTGGCCAAAGTTGTGGCTGGCTTTCCTCAGGTGTTAGGTCTCAGCATCGAGGCCAATCTGAAGCCTACGGTGGCCTGGCTCGAGGATGTTGGGCTGAGCCGAGAACAGGTGGCCAAAGTCGTTGCTCGCCATCCTCAAGTGTTGGGCTACAGTATCGACGCTAATCTGAAACCCACCGTGGCCCGGCTTGAGGATGTTGGGCTAAGCCGGAAACAGGTGGTCAAAGTCGTTGCTCGCCATCCTCAAGTGTTGGGCTACAGCATCGACGATAATCTGAAACCCACAGTGGCCTGGCTGGAGGATGTTGGGCTGAGCCGACAGCAGGTGGCCAAAGTCGTTGCTCGCCATCCTCAAGTGTTGGGTCTCAGCATCGATCGCAATCTGAAGCCCACAGTGGCGTGGCTCGAGGGTGTTGGGCTGAGCCGACAACAGGTGGCCAAAGTCGTTGCTGGCTGTCCTCAGGTGTTGGGCTACAGCATCGCCGGCAATCTGATACCCACAGTGGCCTGGCTCGAGGATGTTGGGCTGAGCCGAGAGCAGGTGGCCAAAGTCGTTGCTCGCTTTCCTTCAGTGTTGGGTCTCAGCATCGAGGCCAATCTGAAGCCTACGGTGGCCTGGCTCGAGGATGTTGGGCTGAGCCGAGAGCAGGTGTCCAAAGTCGTCTGTCTGAAGCCCCACGTGTTGGGTCTCAGCATCGACTGCAATCTGAAACCCACAGTAGCCTGGCTTGAAGATGTTGGGCTAAGCCGGAAACAGGTGGCCAAAGTCGTTGCTCGGCAGCCTCAAGTGTTGGGCTACAGTATCGACGATAATCTGAAACCCACCGTGGCCTGGCTTGAGGACATTGGGCTGAGCCGAGAACAAGTGGCCAAAGTCGTTGCCACTTCTCCTGCAGTCTTTGGCTACAGCATCCGGGCCAATGTATCAGTTAAGCATCAACTCTTGCAGGGCTTCTATTGCGACAGCGATATTTGCCACATGCTTGTGTACCTTCCTGCTGTGCTGGGCTACAGCATCAAGCGCTTGCAACATCGCTTGCGCGTGCTGCACAAGAACAGTCAGATGGAAAAGCTGGCTGCCACCATGACTCTGACCGACAAAGGTTTTGCACGGCGATTCGGTGCTTGAGCAGGTTGTGGCAAACGGAGACGTGCGATATTTTCAACTTTCGGGGAGGATTTGACAAACGACGCCCAACTTCCAGCATGCCTGAGTTCCTCAGTTGGTGTCTGCTCATATCGCATTGTTGCTACCAGCACACCTGTGAGGATCAACCATAGAAAAAGATTCAGTGACATCAGGTTGGCTGCAAAGGGACCTTTATCGGGGGATTTCGGAAGAATATTCTCCGAACTGAATGCAGGTCAAGCCCACTCAAGATAAAGTTGCCGGACAGTACAGGCAAAGTCAATCCCAGCATCGCCACTAACTCAGAGTTTTGGCATTTCGCGAAGTGTCCTGAGCCGTGAGGCTGCGCTTGCGATGCTGCCGGCAATGCTGCACCCCAGCTGAAACTTTTTGCGAAACAGATGCATTCGAGGCTGCAACATGAACATGGACTGAAGCATGTACTCTAGAGAACCACCTGTCGGTACTTCAGCTCTTGTGTCGCGCCTCACCGACAAGCCCGAGCTCCTGTTCTTTGTCAGTTTCAAGGAGCCGCTGCCTGCGCCCGGATGCCGTGGCGCAGAGCTTTGGCATGGAATGCTTCAGGGAGCTTCAGGGCTTTTTGGTGGAGAAAGAGCAGAGGGAGCTTTCATGGAGGGTCTCGGCTTTAAAGGCGATTTTCGTAGCATGGCAGCAGATGGTGGTGTAATGCATGGTCAGCCACAAATCCTGTGGTCATGGAGAGTGCAGCACCACGAGTGAGTGGGTCCGATAGACTCATAGATTTCCCTGCAGGCGAGTGAGCAAAGACTATGCTAAAGAAACGAAGCCTCACCTGTGACCGACCAGGAACGCCGTGCTGGCGGCTTTAGGCGTGGCACTGTGCCTCGGCGCGAAGTTGTGAAGCTACCTTGGAAGCCTAAGCACTGAACGTAGACTCGGCCTGGACCTGTTCTTCCAATCCCATGGCATATATGGATGGAGCTGCCAAATGCCTTGAAACTCCCTTTAAACCCAAACCTTCAAGGCCAAATCCTCCACACGCCACACCCCAGACTGAACCCCTTCACGCACGAAACATCACAAAGCCGACAAGCCAGTCTCTGAGGCATTGGCAGCAGACCCTTTCCATGCTTCCGAGACTCCGCGAGGGCCCCCGGGCGGGGCGGAGGGCTGAAGGGTGCCTACATGAGTTTAACAGCATGGCAGGGGCCCTTTGAGGGTTGCTTTTGGGGTTACTGACATCGGCTCTGTCGTCTTTTCATGTCACACCCCTTTGAAGGAAGGGCTCCGAGCTTGGGGCTCGGGTTTCTACAATCGTAGCACCTTGCAGCTTCGTTTGCTCTTTTGGATTCCGTGCATCAGGTCACTATCGGCAAAAAGACTAGCCTTATAACCCTGAATCCTGGCAACCTCTGGCATGGGTTGAAAGAATTATTTTTGTGAAAAATCTGTGAATCCTGGGTTGCAGAATCTGTGAAAAATCTGTGGAAAATCTGTGAATCCCGAAATCATGACCTCCAGCATCTGTGAAAAATCTGTGAAAAATCTGTGAAAAATCTGTGAATCCTGGGTTGCAGAATCTGTGAAAAATTTGTGGAAAATCTGTGAATCCCTGGGGGACATTTTTGGAATCTGTGAATCCCGCGTGGCCACGTTGCGCGCCGTGGCCCACGCGCAGGTCCGCGTTGACT
>CAJNDV010002814.1:55608-69748 GCA_905221635.1 Symbiodinium sp. CCMP2456
GGTTTAGGGTTTTAGGGTTTAGTTACTAGTTGTTTATCGTTTGTTTATAGCTGCCTGAACTTGAGACCTTAAGGCCTGGTTTAGGACATCCTTGAGATCTTCTCCGTGAGAATAGTGTGTGTGTGTGGGGAAAATCTCATGGGTTGTCTCTTTAATCAACAGGCCCTGTGCAGACCCTATGTATACGTGCATGCGAAGAAAGGAACTGGAAATCTTCGAGTAGGAGCCTGGTAGAGAACCTCCCATGTAAGTAGTTCTCTAAACTAGGGTACCCTTTTAGGATCCCAAGATAGTACGGCACCCTTCTCAAAAGGACCCCCAAAAGGGACCCTCATATGGAAAAGTACTACCCAACGTACCAGGAGGCGCGGGAGTCCTTGACGTTCACCAGCTGCGGGCGCCAGGTGCTGCGACCCGGGGGCCTTTAGGATGTTCTGTGGTGCCAGGGGTTTAGGGTTTAGGGTTTAGTGTTGGGCCTGTTGCACACCACGCAACAATCAAGACCTGAGGCTTTGAGTCCTGTTTCGCTAATTTGCAGTCTGTTTGTTGGGTGTCGCTGACAGCTTCAGTTGCAGATGAGTCTTGTGCGGGATGACGATGAGCTTCTCTCTTTCTCTAGCTTCCTTACCTCTCTCTCTCTCTCTCGCTTTGTTAGGCAGATGGTGTGAAGAGATCGAACCCCAGCTGGACGCTGCCAAAGGCACGACCGCCGGGAGGGGTTGCCATGATCGTGAAGTCCCAGATGAGCTACAGGGACCACCAAGCAGGGACACAGGGATTGTGGCTCCTGGTAGCGTGCTCGTTCAGGTACAATGTCCTTTTCGTTGCCGGCGCAATGCTCAATTTTGTTTCTAACCTCAGGGATCCTTAAGTGAGTCCCTTTACTTTCTAAACGTCCCCAGTTGGCATCTCCAGCGACGCCATGTACCCCCCGTAACTCCCCGAGGCCTAGTTTCTGAAACTCAAAACGCTTTGAACCCAGAATGGCAAGATGGCGTAGCTGGGTGGTTTCAGGTTCAGGTGAGGCTGATAAACTACTCATGTGGAAGCACGAACGAATTCTTGTTGCCTTGCGATTGATGTGTTGGCCAGGTTGAAGGTTGATAGCATCGTGTGTCAAGGCTTATCCTCTTCAGGTGAGTATGCCGTGATAGTGTCTGGTGCGCTTCTACTTCTACCTTACAATGCTGTTCTTGTCTTTTGGGCCTTCATATTGCCTCCTGAAGCAGTAAGGCCTCATGGAACCCACAACCCTAGGGTTTGATCTGGTGCGGCTGCTATCTATGCCAGGCGAGCCGCGATGATGTCAAGAAGGTCTTCGTGTCCAAGAAGATGCCCCAGGAGAGGCTTTCTTACGCACGTCTCGGGCTTAGGGTAGCTTCTTACCGTCCCAAACTGTTCGGCGCAGGGTTAAAAACAAACAGGCTCGCGAAATGAGCACGGCGCTCTAGGGGCTTATGAAACAGAGTCGTTTTTCTCGGCGTTTGTTCCTCTCGGGTGTTTTGTGTTCAGAGTTTTGGGGTTCTGAGGCTCCTGCCGGAGACTGCAGTGAGATTCCATCCTAGCGGAAGGTCCAAACAGCTTTTCCCCTCTTGTAAACCCCCTACAGCCCTAAAGCAAAAGGGTTTGGGGTTGAAAACCAGAAAAAGCTTGGTTTTGGCTATCGTTTCGGGTTCGGGTTCTGTGTTTTGGGTTTCAGGATTTAAGGGTCTCACCCCCGGGCCGGGTTTCAGGTTGAGGCTCCCAAAATGTCTGGGAACGGCGACCCCCAAGCCCCGTTCTTCCTTTTCTCTGAAAGGGCAACCCTCAGCGCTAAACTCTAAAACCTGAGCCCTNNCCCCCCCCCCCCCCACCCCCTAAACCCAAAAACCCAAAACTTCACGATTTCCCACCCTAAGCCCTTTGAAAGCCTTGAAAAGCTCTCTTTTCCAGGACCTCCTCGGCCGGGGCTCTCCGGGCCACGTATACGACCCGAAACGTGACTTGGCTCCGTCCTGGGGTTCTCTTTGAAAGAAGGTCTAGAGGGGCTGCGCCTGCCCGCTTTGGGACTTCAACCTTATGGCTGAAGACGTTGAGGAGGTTTGTTGTTCTGGGGAGCTCAATTTGTTGGACCTTGCCTTTCAGCACGGTTCGCTGTGTTGTACTTGCAATTTGCCGCAGCATCGATGTCGACGGAAGTCGTTTCCTGGTTCACGAGCGCATGAACACGATCGAGCTCTTTGCTCTTGTTTGGGCGAAGTTCTGGATCCCAGACCCCATTGCCAGGCTGCCTGAACCTTATCCTACTAATATCTTCACTGACTTACTCACCCCATTAATCTTCAGGATTGAAGGGGTCAAAGCCCGGAAAGCCCCCAAACCCCAAGCCGCTGAACCCTAAACCCCAACATGCCAGACGTGAAGCCCAAGACAGCCGAGTCTCAGGCGTCCGCTCCACTCCTTCCTGGAGCTTCGGTGCCGGCGAGGCGAGACCGCATCCAGGTGCGGGGGGTGTGTGGGCTGAGGGGTGGGCGGCAGGGCCACGTAAGTCGCGCTTTGATGATAGCTGTTTGCGATGGTGGCGACCACGGTAATCGTGCAGGGATGAGATGGTAAGCTTTAAGATCGAGTTCTGAAGGAATACCAACATTCTTCCCTGGTATTTCCTTTTCTAGGTACGGTCGTAGTAGAAGTTGCAGCTTGACGTTGGTGTGCATCCTTCGATGAACCTCTGCACCCTCGAAAGCTCACACCCTTGGATGTTCTTACGGCGGACCCCTAAGGCCACCACAGCCCCTTTCCTCGAGGTGGTGTGAGGTATCCGGAGACCTCCAACAACCTCACTCAGGTGTGCCCGAGGGCCAGTGCCGGGGGCAACGCTAGGGGTCAACGGCAAGTTGGGTTCGGGGGTTTGGGGTGCAGGGCTTTCGAGTGCAGGCTACAAAGTGTAGGGGCTTCAGGGCCTATCCGCCCTAGGCTTTTGTAGAGGTAAGGTATCCAACTGACGGAGGGTTTAGCGACACCACGCTTTTCCTACAGCAGGGTTTTGGACTTTGGCTGAGGTGTAAGGTTTCGAGCTTAGCTTTGTGGAGCTTTGGACTTCTGGTTTCCGATATGTTTTAGGAAGATCGACCCCGAAGATCACGGCACCTTCTTACTCGTAAAAGGAATTGCGCATTCTGGGCTGCGACACGGGGGGCCCTTGCTTAATCTCCTGAAGAGACACTCCTGCTCTTGCCCTTTAACCTTTTATGGCTAAGCCTTGAATGCCAATGCCTCTGCACTTGGTAGAGGTCGGGGTCTCAGTCTGTACAAGGACGAACATACTGACCGGTGACGGAAGTTAACAGACAGAGACGGAGAGTAAGAGAGAGAGAGAGAGAGAGAGACCGGGAGACAGAGGGAGAGAGAAAGAGAGAGAGCGAGCGGTACGGCGAACCATATATAGAGAAAGGGGGTATGTGTGCCAAGCACAAACACAAATAACCGAACTTGCTGCATCCGAAGCACTAGTCGGCTCAATTTTGACAAAGATCACGTCTGCGTAGTTTCGAATCTCCGACGAGCCCCTGCTGCACCAGCATACCGAGGTTTGTTTCTCGAATATTCTCCGGGTCTGCTTTGGGAGGTCGGTGTGCTTGGTGGTTTAGCTGCTTTCCATCTGCATGGGTATTATGAGGGGCACTCCGGTCTTCATCATTCATTATGGCGTCCAGTCCATCATCCGAAGGTTTGGCTACTCTAGAATCTATAGAAAGGCGTTCCGCCGTCATCCTGAGCATCGTTCTGATATGGAAGCGCAGGTCTGCTTCCCAACCTGGCAGTCGCGGAAGACTCTCCATAAAAGGTCCTCAACTTCACGATCCGGCTGTTTTCGGTTCTGCCTTCCGGGTGCCACCTTTCTAAACTAGACCTCTTCGTTAAGGATCCCCTTGTCAAGGAATCCTCTTATGCTGTTTGAAGGCGCGCTTCTCCCCGGACCCTTAAGCTGTGAAGCCCTAAACTGCCCAAGACCTTGAACCCTAAGAACCCTAAGAGCCATAAGAGCCCTAAGAGCCCTAAGAACCCTAAGAACCCTAAGAACCCTAAGAACCCTAAGAACCCTAAGCCCTATACCGTAAACCCTGCCCACGAAGCCGTTAACTGCCCAGGCAATCATGGCGGAGACTTTCGCATTCAATGCGGACATCCAGCAGTTGATGAGCTCTCTGACCTTCCCAAGTTTGCTTTTGGGCGTAGGGCGTAGGATGGGTTCGGGTTTACTATGGCACTTTAGGACCTGTTGTCGTACTTGAGCACAATGCAAAGCCACGCGTGCAGCCATGCTTCGTTTGGCATTTGGTTTACGCGCCAGCATGTGTGTCTATGTGTGCGTGTGTTATGCTGTTTGAGGCTTTGGGGTTTTGCTTCCGACTTAGCATCTTCAGGCTCTAGGCTTTATGTCTTTAGCGTTGGAGCCTCAGGCGAAGGATAATTGGGTTCAGGCCAAAAGTGGCAAAAGCATACATGGTGTAGGGATGTTGACCTGAATGCTTCAGCAGTGCTGCACCATGTAGAGAAAACGATTGCCGAGGCTTGATCATCAACACCTTCTATTCCAACAAGGAGATCTTCCTGCGCGAGCTCATCTCCAACGCCTCGGATGCAGCTTGGCGTTGGACCGTCGATGGTACTCTCACTTTCGTGTGACATCTGGGTAGTTTTCCTAAATTCGTGTACAATTTAGGGTCCTTTTTATAAGGGTGCCGTACTATATGGGGGACCTAAAACGGGACCCTAATTTAGAGAACTACCTATCTCCCATCTCCCTTCTCTCCACTGTCTGAGTCCGCCTTCCTTGTACACAGCTCATGAGGCACGTGTACTTGTCTGCTCGTATCTCCAAGTCGGTGTGCTGCAGCCGCGCTTTCGATGTACCGTGCACTGGACTTCTGTCTGCAGGCGAAAGTCTATCACAGCTTATTACCCCAGCCTCCACATCATCTTCGGAAGTAAGGAAGGCTCTGAGCCATTCCGCACCGCACAATTCCTACACCCCTGCACCCTCAAGTCCTGCAAACACATCGGCCCTCTGGAGGCTCTTGACAAGATCCGGTATGAGTCCATCACCGATCCCGACAAGATCGAGGCGTCCGTTTTTGAGCCTCCGGGAGTCGGGGGTCCAGGGCCGCCTGTGGGGTCTGGTTCCGGGTACTATAGAAGGGGCCTTAAAAATCGGAATAGGGTTTTGAGGTATATGACCGTACAGTAGTATGGGTAGTTGTTTAGGCTCCTTTGTTATTATCTATTTTTGGGAAGCAGGCTTTCGTGCTTCGGAGTTCCTGACTGCAGGGTTTGAGCCCTGAAGAACCTACCTTTTTCGGGTTCCTTCTTATGGTTTCCTCATATAAGCAAGTCCTTAGACAGGTAGGTTCTTCAGGGTCCAGGTAATCCCTAAACCCCGGAAGTCGACCTCTGTTGGTCTGGAAAGCTTGAGGGCTTTGCCAAGAAGCCTGGAAGGATCACTAATGCGTACGCCCGAACCTGAAGTAGGGTTGCAGGCAGAAATAACAGTAGCTATATTTACCTTACTTAGAACCCTACGCACTAGGTCCCCGGATCCTCCAAGGACCCGAAACCTAAAGTCTAAAGGAAGTAAAGGGCCTTCAACCGAGATTCCCAATGTGCCAGTCGGCAGGCCTCTAGGTTAAGGCGTGGGGTTCTTTTGAGATTTATCGCCTGTGTATGTGGGTAGTTCTCTAAATTAGAGTCCCTTTGTAAATCCCCAAAATAGTACGACATACACCCTTATAAAAAGGGATCCTAAAAGGGACCCGAATTTGGAGAACTACGCATGTAAGGCTTCGGAGCGAAGGCCTAAACGATCTCCATGCCATCCCTCTTGCCCTCAAGGCAGCACTGTTCCTAAACTTATCGTGCTATCTTTGCAAAGCTCCGAAACCCTAGAGCATAAACTCCCAAAGCCAGAGCCTAAACCCTGGATCCTAAATGCCAAACCAAAGCCGCAGCTCTGCGACTTTGCGGCCCTAAACCCTTAACCCTCAAAACCCTAAACCCCTGAACCTCTAAACCCTAAATCCGAGACGCTACACCGTATCAGGCCCAGCCCAACTTCTTCATCAAGGCACCTTGGCCGATCCCCGGAAGTGTGTTGTGATTCTTACAAATCTTGTTTTTGTTCTGACGATGTTAACCCTCATTACCACTGTTCCTGTCATTGTCATCGTCACCATCATCACCACCGTGACCATCACCGTGACCATCACCATCACCGTCACCATCACCATCATCATCATCACCACCACCATCATGACAATCACCGTGACTATAACCATCATCACCATCATCACCATCATCACCATCATCATCACCATCATCATCACCATCATCATCACCATCATCATCATCGTCGTCATCATCATCCTCACCATCATCATCATCATCATCACCATCATCATCATCATCACCAGCATCACCAGCATCATCAGCATCATCATCACCATCATCATCACCATCATCATCATCATCACCATCATCATCACCATCATCATCATCATCATCATCATCACCAGTATCATCATCATCATCATCGTCATCATCATCATAAGACTCGTCGTCGTCATCATCGTTATTCCTATCAACAAATCATGAAACAAGCGTGTTTATTGCGACTATTTTTCACCGCTATTCGTATTTGGTCTGCCAGTTGCCCACAGCTGCGTCCTACAACCCAGCGCAAGTGAGCTGCTTATTGACAAATTCGGGTGTTCATGCCGTCGTGAACTTGATAACTGTGCACGCGAAGCAAATCTCAAACATGAGGGAGTGGAAGGTGCATAAGGCTGCTGAATATTCGCAATGCGAAATCCGAGATCTTCGTGTTTCAAGCAGTTCCTGCATGTCTGAAAATCCGCCTGAATGCCTCTCGCTGTTGAGATCATTCCGGACAAGACGAACTCCACCCTGACGATCGAAGACTCCGGCATCGGCATGACGAAGAACGAGCCTGGACTTGCTTAGTCAAGCCCTAAACCGCCAAAACTCCAAAGCCCTAAACCCCTGAACCCCCAAACCCGAAACCTTAAATCCTAAAGCCCTAAACCCTAAATCCTAAAACCCTGAACTCATCGTGTGCTCACGGCATGGCCTCTCCTCCCATGATCTCGTTTCCACCATCCTGAAAGGTGTGCAGGGCCCGAGGTTGCATCATCCCTGGTACACTTGACGGAAAGTTCCCTAAGCTTGGGGGGTTCAAGCTGCAGCAGGGCTGGGTGGGCATCATGGGGCCTGAATTGCGGTTTACACTTCCAGGCCCCATTGATGTCCAGTACCCGAGATGCGGGAACGCCAGGGTGTTCGGAGATCTTATATATATATATACACACATATATCTGTGCTGCTTGTCGCTTCTAGGTACTATAAACGTAAAACTAATATCGATTTCGAGAGGGTGAAACGATCAGTGGAGTACACCCTAAATCCGAGAACATCAACCCTATATACTCCCTGACGTTATTAAACCCCTGAGCCCCAACTATCTATACTACTCTCTGAAGCTACTAAACCCCTAAACAATCCTCATCTCCCAACACCCCCATCCCTCAACAGCCCCAACTTCTAGAACTGAGGCCCTGAAGTGATCTTACACCCGGCATCCCTGAGCCCTAAACCCTAAACCCTAAACCCTAAACCCTGAAGTGATCTTCCACCCGGCATTCCTGAGCTTCCGACTTCTCTGTGGGGGGAGCTAGGGGGAATGGATCCCAAGGATCGTTCCCTCTATGGGTCCCCCAGAACCCATCCCAGCCCCCCCCCCCATTCCCTAGGTAAGCCCAGACCCGAAACATCTGAGCAAGGCCCCGTGATCCCTACTTTGGGGGGCTTATTGGGGCCAGTAAGTAGCTAGTAAGTAGAGTTATAAGTACCCCAAAAGGGATCCTGACTGCGATTCTGATGCTTGGAACTCTCATAGAACTCACTACGCAATAAGTCCCCGGACCCTCCAAGTAAATGCCGTCTGCTTCCGGTACTCGAGGAGCTGATCAACAACCTGGGAACCATCGAGCCCCGTCGGACGTTGATCGAGTAGTCACCGAGAAGCTCGAAGTGTAGTGATGAGATTTTTTTACTGCAGTTCCCTCATGAACTCTTCTATAATACCCGCCCCAAAACCCTGGTGCCCCGAGGGTTGTGGCCCCGGGGGGGCCCCGGGGTGGGGGTGTTGGGCTTGCGGTGTAGGGCGCAACATTCCGGAGAGTTTTGCACACACTTCGGGTCTTAGGAGTCATGGTGGCCCGTCCGGGCTTTGCTTTTGATGATGCGGGCACAGCTTTTTTGATGTGACTTCTGGCGCATGGAGTTTGAGCGGGGTTGAAGCCCCTGGGTGTTCTATTAACTATGGATCCCCATCTAATTCTAGCTTACTTCAAGACTGCCCAAAGTTTCTGCATGCCCCGAAAACCCAACCTTTACGCCCTAAACCCCTAAACCCTAAACCCCTCAACCCTACCCCACCGCCCAACATCATCCGGAAGCTTCGACGCCAAGTTCAATCTTTGGGGTTTTCCAGGCACTGAACTCCTAAACCCCCAACGAAGCCTCATTATAAAAACACACTATGGAGCCCTTATGAAACCCGGGCAAAGCCCTTGTAGGACCCTGCACCCTAAGTCTTAAACCCCCCGGTGCCGTTTGAAGCCGGCGCCAAGCCCCGGGGCTCCGCGCCGAAGCGGTCTGCCTGCCAAGGCAAAGTCTGGCACCAAGGCCTTCATGGAGGCCTGGCACGGATGTCCGCCGATCGAAAAGGGGGAGTCCTGTCCAAACCACTCTACATGAATCCGTGTGTGCAGCCAACTTATGAAGCATCCGGGGACTTGGTAAGCCGGCTGCAGGTAGAGTTGTAAGTAAGAGGAGGGAACTCTGAGTCCCTATTTCCGGAAAACAAGCTACTGACAGGCCATGGCGGCAGGAGGCGACATCTCCATGATCGGCCAGCGGCCCGACAGTATTCTGAAAGCCCCAAGCCCCAGTTATGGAGCTCCAAGTCCTTGTAAGTATACGTAAAGTAGACCGTAAGCCCACACGCTTGAGGCCTTGTACGTCCTAAACCCCAAACCCCAAGCCCGACCCCATACACTGCAAGCCCAAATGAGCAGCCAACGCTTCAGTGCAGCCAAGACCAAGGCGACTTCGAAGCCTGAATCCTCAGTAGTAACGGTATAAATATTCTATAGGCCCTCCTGCCCTCAACGCCAGACCTGCAGCCAAAGGCTTAAACCTCCAGAACTCAGACCTTCAACCTGACCCCCGGAAACACTGATACCAGTAGTAATACTGACCCCTGACAAGGCAAGGGTGTCAACGGGTAAGGTGCTGCCTGGTTTCCACTCCGCCACCACCACTGCTAGTGGTAGCAGTACTCCTATAATGATACTCTCCACAGAAATTCGAGCAAACCTTCTGACCAGTGGCAATATTTACAGTAACCACGGGTGGCTGTGTAAGCATACCGTTCATGCCAGCCGTGAGAAGGGTAAGTACCATAAAGACCAAGAACACTGCAGAAGCAAGACGAGTCACATCACGAGTAAGCAACAGTAGTAGCAGTGGCGACCATCGTCATCCTCGTCATCATTATGACTACCATCACCATCATCGACGTCATGATCAGCATCACTTGCGTGAACTGAGTCCTAAAGCTTGGAGTCTAAAAACTGTAGCCTTAATGTCTGAGATTGGTTTCAGGTTCGGCGTCGGCTTCTACAGCGCCTACCTGGTCTCTGACAAGGTGCGCGTCGTCAGCAAACACAACGACGACGAGTGGCTCGACGGCAGGGCTTGCGTGAGGGTTGTGCGAAATGTTGCATTCCTGCTGTACGCACACGTCAACACCGCCCCCTAGATAGCGAAAGAGAAAATGCTATCAGGGGCGATGGAGGAAACCTTCATGAGAAGTTTAGCCGGTCTGACGCACTCTCGCAGTCCAACTGCCCCAGCTGCCTGTCTGTCTTGCCCTCCGGCTAGTAGCACTGGCCACCGAGCCGGGATCACGGTCTCATGTTCCGGACCCCAAACACAGGGCTTCGCTGGTCCGGAAGGTTTGGCACAATCTCCAAACCTCGACATCGCAAACCCTCAACCAATGGATTGCCCGCAGCCTCTCTAAAATTTAAACCTATCCGGCCCATATGGGTGGTTGTCAAAATTATGGTCCCTTTTTGGGTCCTTATTATAATATGGCACCTATTATTTAGGGTACCCAAAAAGGGACCATAATTTTGACAACCGCCCATATGGGGCCAGCTGGCAGCGACTGAGCCTTCCCGTCGCCTGCGGCTGGGGGCTTTCCAAACAATTCTACCAGGCAATACATCTGGGAGAGCGGCGCCGGCGGTTCCTTCACCGTCCAGAAGGCCTCTCGTACGCTTTCAAAGCTTTGGGGTTAGGGATTGGGAGTCTTAAGTGGGATCATTAGGGTTCCTGTAGATCTTAAAACCCTATACTCACAAAGGCATGCGTATAGAAGATCAAGGACACCCACCATGTATGAGAAACAAAGCTTGTAGAAGACAATAGGAAGCTTCCAAATCGGGCCATTTCGGGCTCTAGGCATTGCGGAGGTCAGGGATTTAGGCTTCTTTTTTGGTGGTTTAGGGTTCAGGGTTCAGAGTTTATGTTCTAGCTGTGACTAACCTCGGTTTCGGGGGTTGAGGTTCGGGGTTTGGGCCTGACACTGAGAACTCTAGCCAGCTAGAATCCTAGAACCCAGGACACGGAGCTCGTTCACGGCGAGATCAAGCGTGGCACCAAGATTATCTGCTACCTCAAGGAAGACCAGTCCGAGTTCCTGGAGGACAGGTTGAACAACCAAGCACAAGTTAGTTGCAGTCATGGCGTGGGTTGTAAAGCGCAGCTTCACTTAAAGCAGTGTGGTGTTACTGTAACTGTGGCTCAAGCTCCTGGGATCGTAGAAGAAGTTCACATGAGCTTCTTTCGAATCCCAGGTTTTCGGATTCGGATTCGGAGTTGGAGTCCAGGCTTTGGGGCTTCGGTTTAGTTTTGACTCCTCTTAGCAATCAAGGCTTTCGGGGCTAACTGGAGGAAGCTTGGATGCATCATAGCAATATGGGGGTTTCCGAAAATAGGGGACCCTAATATAGTATCCCAAATGGACCCTTATTACAAGGACCCCAAAATAAGGTACCCCTTAGTTTCGGAAACTCCCATATTGGTATGGGGCTGGTATTGTCTCGGCTATGAAGTCAGTCATTTCACTCGTGACTCGGTCCCTCTGGTTTTCGCTAGTGAGCTAACGTTGCGAATCGGCGGCAGTCGACTGCCAGTGATGGTCAAACGTCGGCTGTTCGAAACTATGGTTCCTCGTGAGAAACCAATCCTAAAAGACTTGTTGTTCCAAAGGGGACCCCCCAAAATAGTATGATTTGTGGCACCTCTCATGTGGTTCGGGCTCTGCACCTGCACAGCGGGATGTGCACTCAAAGAAGCCTCTTGCCCGGATTCCTTGTTCCGCAGGAGCGGCGCTTGAAGGACCTGGTAAAGAAGCACTCCGAGTTCATCGGCTTCCCCATCGAGCTGTACGTGGAGAAGTCCAAGGAGAAGGAGGTGACCGCCTCTTCGAGGCAACTCGAGCTTCCCACCCAAAGGTCAGGCACCTCCTCTTCGGCATCCCTAGGCTCCTGAGTAGTACCCCTTTGCCCTTTTTATTTTGGGGTCTCCTTATTAAAACCGAATACTAGGAAAAAGGGTGCCCTTATTATTTAGGGGTCACTCAGGAGCCTAGATCAAGGAAGCCCGAGACCCCAGAAGCCCTAAACCTCGAACCCCCGCGCCTTAAAAAGCGCCGAGTCCCTAACCCTTCAACCTCCAAGCCGTAAACCCCTAACCCCTAAGCCGTAAAGCCCCAACCCGAAGATTTGAAACCTCCCTGAAGACCCTGTGGGTCGCCGAGGACTCCGAGGAGGAAGAGGAGGAGAAGAAGGAGGAGAAAGAGGGTCCGCAGGGAGGGAGGGGCAGGGTTTAGGGTTCGGGGTTCCGGGTTTAGGAGTTAAGGGTTAGGGGTTGAGGGTGGAGGGGTAGCTTGGGCAGGTGTTCAGGGCTTGATAGTTGGGTTTTGTTTTCCGGAGCATCCGACTCTGATCTTGAGACTTAAACCCCCAAGACTTTAATCCCCGAGCAATCAATCCCGAATCCTGCGCTCTAAATCCCCAAACTCTAAACTTTGAGCCCCAAAATCCTACGTAAGTCCCTAGCATAATGCAGCTTAGGATTCCACCCCAAAAAATGCCCTCGCTGAGCCGGCGCCAGGTGACGAGCCAAAGATTGAGGAAGTGGACGAGGAGGGCTCGGACATTTATGGTTTTAACAAGTGTTATAGCGTTTTATCATTTCAAACAGGGCTCAGCAGTGTTTATAGTTTTTCTTCTAAGCGGTTTGACAGGGCTTTGATAGGGTTTCCTAGGGTTGCCTGAGGGTTCATAACTTTTCAATAGGGTTTTTTGCACGTTTTGGATGTGGCTTTAGTAGGGTTTTCTCATAGGGGTAGTTCTCTAAATTAGGGTCCCTTTTTAGGTCCCCAATATAGTGCGGCACCCTTATAAAAAAGGACCCTACCCTAAACCCTAAACCCTTATAAAAAAGGACCCTACCCTAAACCCTAAACCCTTATAAAAAGGACACTACCCTAAACCCTAAACCCTTATAAAAAGGACCCTACCCTAAACCCTAAACCCTTATAAAAAGGACCCTACCCTAAACCCTAAACCCTTATAAAAAGGACCCTAGTTTAGAGAACTACCCATAGGGTGCTTTAGTAACTTAGGGGGGGGTTTGGTAGGGCCGAGTTGTGCACGGCCCCGGGAGCCGAAATCCACAGATTGAGCTCAGGGTTCAGGGCGTTTCTTAGGGTTTAGGGGTTAGGGTTTAGGGGTTCAGGTGGGTTTAGGGTTTAGGGTCTAGGGGTTAGGGTTTAGAGTTCGGGGTTCAGGGTTTAGGGTGTTTAGGGTCTTGTGTCGGCCCTTTTTGCAGCTGTTGGGTGTCGCGTTTTGTTCGGAGGAGGCGTTCTCTCCGAGGAGGGGGCGGAAAGTGAAATTCAGAAAGACCCTTTTCCAGACCTCCGCAAAAGGATCTGCTTTAACGAGTTCTGCCAAAGCCTGCTTGAGTAGTACTTAGTAATTAAAGGTAGCAAATTAGGAGTTCTACCTCTTTAGATTCGATACTCGCAATGGTTTGTGGTGGTGCAAGGAGAAGGAGAAAGAGGAAAAGAAAAAGAAGACCAAGCAACTCGGCTGACAAACCGGATCAGGTAAGAGAGGCGCCCAATTTCCGTCAGTGCAGCTGCCTAGCGTGGATGCTGCATTGTCGAAGCATGTCTTAAAGATGTCAGACCTTGAGAAAGTTAAGGCAACCTGCTAGATGGGGCCACTCCGAGACAGAGCGCAAGCCCAAACCCTATAAACTGTAATCCCGGACCCCTGAAACCCCCAAACCCCACAAGCCCGAAAAACCCCTACAGTCCCCCGTACATCCACATACCCCAAACCCTAAACCCTAAACCCTAAAGCCTAAACCCTAAACCCTAAACCGAGCCTTCCCTGAGCTTCCCAGTCCAGCCCAGGAAGGTGAAGGAGGTCTCGCACGAGTGGGAGCGGCTTGCTTTTTTCAGAGAGCCCAGCGCCCCCGTAAGCAAGCTATATGCTAGTGATATGGGCAGTTCTCATGATTAGGGTCCCATCTAGGGTTCTTTCGAAACATCACTATTTTGGCAGTGACCTTGTTCGGGAACCCAAACCAGGGACCCGAGCCTAGAGAACGTCGCTTCAAATTGGTTTCGGCTTTAGAGTGACAGGGGTCTCAACACATTGAACCCTACACTGGTGATGGGGTTGGGTTGCGGTTTAGCCTAGGTCTTGGGGTTTAGAATGGAGGCTTAAGGAACCCAAAGTTTGGGGTCTAGGGTGCAACTTTCGATTGCAGAGGGGTTGCCTTAGCTCGGCAGCAGAGGAGTGGCCTTTGCTGCCGAGATTTTCCCTAAACTCTTTGTGTCTTGCATGCAAAAGGGCCGAACACTTGCTCAACTCCCTATGACTCTCCGACTTCATGCTCACCTTGACTTGTTGTGTCGTGAGGCAGCTGAACAAGAACA
>CAJNDV010002814.1:69848-101107 GCA_905221635.1 Symbiodinium sp. CCMP2456
GAGCCCACCCAGTTCGCTGGCCGCATTCACCGCATGATCAAGCTCGGCCTGAGCATCGACGATGACGATGAGGGCCTGGGCGATGACGACGACCTGCCCCCGCTTGAGGAAGTCGAGGGTGCGGCGGACGAGGCCTCCAAGATGGAGGAGGTCGACTAGGCTTAGGATGCCTGAGCCACCCAGTAGTTCGTACCGCAGCCGTCGGTGCGCACTTGTGCATGATCCCCCCAACACAGTCTCCAGATTCGGCCGACTGTACAGCAGGCAGAGTTTGGCAAGAAACCTGATGCAGAGGATCGACCGCGAAGGGAAAGTGCGACGATCCTTGCGATGCGCGAGTTTTTGGTTCGCTGCTGCAATGGGCCTCACATCATACATGGCAAAACTGACTTCAAGAATCATGGGACTTCGTAAGTGTTTAGTTGCATCCCAAGTGCGGCACAGTGCCTAGAACTACGCTTAAAGCCGCGCTCTCTAACGTCCCTGCCCCGTGTCCCGCTCGATGCCAGGTCACGCCGGACTCACAGCCCTTCAAGCCACTTGGCAGGGGGTTTGCAGCTTTTAGGGTTTTAGGGTTTAGGGTTCAGTGTTTCGTAAGTTGTGTTAATTCGTGTCAGATTTTTCTGGGGTTTTGCAAGGGCTTTATCAAGGTAGTAGGTTCTTTTTTTTTTAAACGGGTGCCTTCTCAAACCCTAAACACAAAACCCGACAGTCCGTGCACCCTAAACCCTGCACTCCTCCATTTTTAAAGAGAAGGATGATTTCATGATTTGTTCCGAGCTCTCTCGTGTCAGAGTTTGTCGCATCAGCATGGGGGCTGGGGCGTTTTCATGGGTTTCCGGTTGGGGGTGCCCAGAAAGCCCATCAGCCTACAAAGGAGGGATCTCCCCAATGTGTTAAGTGCGCCGTAGTATGTTGAGGGTTCAGGGTTCATGATTCAAGGTATGTTGCTTAACTGAGCGGTATCGGGCTAGCTCGCTCGGTGATTGGGGCGGGGAGTGCGATGCTGCATTTTGATGATGAGGGCTTCTAGCCCATGATGACCCTTGTTGTTCCATGAACCATCTTCGATGTTTGATCCGTCTGTCGAACCCTTTACCGAATACTGCATCTGGATTAGAAGCTGGAAAGGATCCGATAGAAGTAAGCAGGTTCTCCCAAAGAAGGGTCCCTTCCAGTTGAGCTTGAGGGCTTCAGGGTTTAAGGTCGTGGGCTTTGTGCTGTTGGTGGCATACATGGAGGATCAGCGGACGTAGTAAGTAGGGGTCTAAGTAGGGTAACTATATAGTTTTAGATTAACTACTTGTAACCCTAATTGAGGTCAATATGACCCTACTTACGAAGTCCTCTGAACCTCCACTACATTTGGGGTTTTCGTGCTGGGTTTAGGAAAGTCCATGTGGTTTGTGTGTGGCGGGGTGTTGTACGGGGTGCCAATCTCCAGTGAGCCCAATAGCAGTTAACTAAGGATTATATAGCTTCTGTCAGAATATGTCATAGTGTTAAGCCCAATTAAGGGATATACCATTACATCATAATACATCAATATCCAGCCCAATTGAGGAATATGTACTTGAATTTTAACATGTCACATTATTTGGCATCGTATATTTTTCGGTCTATTCCTCAACTCACCAAAGTGCACCTCGCCACCAAGGCAAGCTAGGAGAGAGAGAGAGAGAGAGAGAGCGAGTCCATGAGAACATACGTGCTTCCTGTCTTCGCTGTCGTACACTCTAAGGCTTTAGTCAAAGGAAGCACGATGTTCGCTTTTCACACGACTCAACCTGCATTAAATATTTGCGGGTGGGCCTGTGGCCCGGAGGTCCTAACCGACCCTCGTGCCCGGGAGAGAGAGAGAGAGAGAGCGTGATGCCGGTAGTTATTACAGGGGTTCTTAGGGGAATCCTTAAAGGAAACCTTAGAAGGAAATGCACCGGGGAGCTGTCTCATGCGGCCGGCGCCTCTAAGCAAGAATAGGAGACAAGAAATGAAAGATATGCAACCCTACCCTACCCTACCCTACCCTACCCTGTAACAGTAAAGCTGCTGAAAGGCGTGGATAGGTCCTGAAGCTGCCTGAACTCAGAACACCCAAGCTCTCAAGATAGATTCTGAATAGTAGGATCCTTGTCGAAAAAACATGCTGAGGAATATGTCCTTACTTCCATAGGGGCTCTGTGCATCCCGACAGCCTTGCAATGTTGTCGGAACAGTCAGATCCGCTCACAGTCCCCAATCCTTCGCATGCCTGGAAAAAGGTAATCTTAATTATTCTGCGCCTGATCCTAAACCCTAGACCCTAAACTTAAACCCAAATCATCCCAAATCCATAGCCCCGAATCCCTAAACCCCAAACTTCAAAATTTAAATCCCTTGTGGGATGAATTAGGCTCTCCGGGTCCCAGGTACGGGGAGCCACGGTCGGCCACAATCGGGACCTGCCCACGGGATGTGCGGCGCTTGGTGTTTCTTTTTTTTTTTTTTGGGGGGNNGGTGGGGGAAGTGGGGTGGGTGGAAGGATACGTGTGTGAGGGGGGGCATGGGTTCGTGGGTGGGTGGGCGTGTGAGTGTGCGTGCTTGCGTTCTGTGGCTTTCGAGTTTTGCAAGGGTCCTTACGTAGTTTTTGTGATGTTATAGAAGGGTCTTATAGCATTCCAGGATCAGGCGACTTTGAGGCCAGGTTTTCTGTTGGTACCCAGGGCTTGTTGTAGGGTTGTACGGGATTTGTAGGGTTCAGTTCAGGGGCTGAAGGTATGCTTGGAGCATCAGAGGCTTTGTCAGTCGGTTGTAAATGAAACAGTATGTACATATATATATATATAAATAAATAAATAAATAGATAAATATATAAAGGAACGTACATACTTAAAGTCCTGATGAGGGCTCCTGCACGTTCCTATGTACCCTGGTCATTCAAGCAGGGTCTGAGGGCTTAGGGTTTTGGGGGTCTGAGGGCTCAGGGTTTAGGGGTGGGATTTCTACGGGATTTCATAGGGCTTCGACCTGTAGGCAAGGACGGGTGCTGTAGTCAGTCGTCGTATTTCTGCTGAGTGCTCGTTCCGGGTTTTACTTCGGGCCTAAACCTTGAGAGTCGAGAATGTAGGGGGTCCTTGAGGGGATGCACTAAACCCTAGGCCCTAGACCCTAAACCGGAGGCTTAAACCTTAAACCCTAAACCCTGAACTTTGGAGTTGCGACTGCGAGGGAGCCTGAAAGGATTCGTGACCATCTGGTCTCCGTGCTGGTTTGAAGGTCTACTGTGCGGTTCGGCTAAAATGTCGCCCTTGAGGGCCCTTGCTGTACTAGACTTGTTGGGGTTTTGCAAACTCTAGAACTCCAAAACTCAAAACCCTAAACCCTAAACGCAAAACTGCAAGCTTTCGAATGCCATCACTCGTTGGTTCTCCCTCCCGACCCCTTGCTATCTCTCGCCCTCTCTTCCTACTAGGCCCCCCTGGTTTTGAAGAAAAAAATCCAGAAACTACCTTTTGAGAAGGCCCTTATCCTAAACCCTAAGCACCTGAGCACTCAGTATTAAAAATTCTAGACGCTAGACCCGAAATCTTTCAGCTTTCGACCTAACTCCTGAAGCCCTCCATCTCATCTACCATGCAGGCTTTTGTGCAAGTGTAACGTTTGTAGAAGTTTTGTGCATTATATAAACCCTAAACCCCAAAGTCTACCCTAAACCCTATAAACCCGAAACCCAAAACCCTAAACCCCAAACCCAAAACCCTAAACCCACAACCCCAAACCCGAAACCCACAACCCTAAAACCGAAACCCCAAACCCGAAGCCCGACACCCTAAACAGGCCCTAAACCCTAGAAGCCCTGAAACCTTAGGGCTGGCTGTCAGGTTGTCACGAATGCGCCCGACTTGCAGCTTGCTGCAGTTGTTGGGTGGGTTTAGGGTTTAGGGTTTAGGGTTTAGGGTTTAGGGTTCAGGGTCAAGGGCTTCGTTTAGGCTTCGGAGGTTTAGGTTTCAGGGTTTAGGGCTTCAGGGTGTAGGTTTTACCTTGAACCCAACACCTACATCCTAAATGCCCTGAAGACTTAAGACTTCATTCGGGGCTTGGGTTTCAGGGCTTTGGGGTATCAGGGTGCAGGTTTTACCATTACGCCTAACACCTACATCCTAAACGCCCCTTAAGAGGCTTCATTCGGGTTTTCGGGAATCAGAGCTTTCTGGGGCTTAGGGGTTTCGGTACAACTCAGGTGTTGGGATGAGTTGGGGTTCAGGGCTCGGGTCCTTTTGGGAACTTCGGGGGGCATTCAGGGCTTAGGGTTTAGGGCTTTAGGGTTTAGGGCTTTAGGGTTTAGGGTTTAGGGTTTAGGGTTAGGGCTTAGGATTTAGGGCTTAGGGTTTTGGGCTTCAGGGCATTTAGGGTTAGAGTCGTTTCGGCTCGGGTTGGGTTAGTTAGGGATTTCGGTCTTTCGGTTGGGGTCGTCAGGGTGCCCTACATTGCCCAAGGCACCGGGTTCCAGAACCGTAAAGCCCTAAACCCTAAACCCTACACCCTAAACCCTAAACCACTCAAAGCCATCGCGCCCCAAACGCCGAACTCCTGAAGCCCAAAATCCGCATCCGGCCAGCGACCCTAAGCCCTGAACTCCTCTTGCCTCCTAAACTTTCTATTGTGATCCCTAAGCCCCTAAATCCCCTAAACCTCAGATCCTAAACCCTAAACTTTCTAATCTAATCCTGACGCCCCTGAACCCCTGAACCTCAGATCCTAAACCCTACACTTTCAAGTCTAATCCCTATAAACCCCTAAACCTCAGATCCTAAACCCTACACTTTCTAATCTCATCCCTAAATCCCTAAACCCCTAAACCTCAGATGCTAAACCCTAAACTTTCTAATCTCATCCCTAAACCCCTAAACCCCTAAACCTCAGATCATCCCTAAACCCTAAACTGTCTGATCTAATCCCTAAACCCCTAAACCACTAAACCTCATGTCCTAAACCCTAAACCCTAAGCCCTAAATGCCACCGAAGTTCCCAAAGGACAACCCCTAAACCCCCAAACCTCAGGAATGGCTTCCCCAAGGGGCGCATCTCACCGGGACCAATGCCACTGCCTTGGCCTGCATAAGCCTTCGGGTTCAGTTTGAGCAGCGGGTTTTACGGGTTTCAAGGGTTTTCGGGGTGTCAGGCGTTTTAGGGGTATAGCGTTTTGGTGTTTTGTATTTCATTATTTTCGGGGCTTTAGGCGTTTTGGGCTGAGGGCATTGGGTTTACTGTCTAGGGTTTCGGGTCTAGTCTAGGTGTCCTCGGAGCTCCAGTGTCCCTGACTTGACAGCTGAGGACCGTCTCGTAGAGTCTTAGACTTAGACAGTAGTAGCGAAGACCCTCCTGCAATCGGCGCGCACCGTTCAGCATGGAACTTTTAGGGTTCAAGGGTCGTCGGTGCCAGCATCATCCGCTTTCGACACCCAATTTCTGTGGCAGGGTTTTTTTAGAGAGGTCGTGCCCTGAATCGACTGGGCCAGGCACAGACAGTGATTGGAGTTCGTTCTCAACACTATAGCCGAGACCTCCATTTCCAAGTTTTAAGTCTAAGTATCATTGCAAGCCTCCAGATGCAAACTCAGAGACTTCAACTCGAAATCCGAAACTCATTAGTCAGGGTCTGTTCCATGAGCAATCGGAATCCATGTGTTCGAAGGCTCATGAAACAGAACCAGCCGGGTTTAAGGTGACGGTGGTTACGTTTTTAAGTACCTCACTCAGTCAGAGCTATCCTGTAGCCTTCTGGCAAAGTCCCCTCAAACTTCAAGTGCTCCCTTTCATGGGTATAGTATAGGGGTCGAGATAATTACTAGCAGTATCCCCTTGTGGCTGCCTATAACTATACTAGAACATCCCCTCAACACCCTACTCTTATTATTCGTTAAGGCTCCTAAATATTAGGTTGAAGGGTTTAGGGTGACCTTCGTAATCCCAAACCTTTGGCTGCAAACCCTAAGGCAGCTGTATGAAATTCCTTGGAGCCAAGTAGTATACTAAACCCTCATCCCTCAACCCTTCAAGCCAGTTCGGCTCGCGATGGCAAAGCAAAGCCCTGAGCACCAAAACTCAAAAACCCCAGCGTCGAAACCGTATCCTCTCAGCCCTAAAACTTTCAAGTGAAAGTGAGTTTTAAGTAGATGTGGCGTGATATGCCTGGCCTACTTAGCGAAGCTGCTGGAGTCAGAGACCCTTCCTCACGGTGTACGGTTTTGGGGCTCTTAATTGGTATCAGGCGATACAACGTCGCGGACTGCCCGCCGGCGACGCGTCTAGCGCATGCACCAGGCGTGAGCGCCCGCAGAAGCATCCCACGGAGTGAGGAGGTTTTTGTTGGTGTGAGGGTATCTCGGTTTAATTAGGATACTCGTAGCTGAACACACCCCAGGCTTATTTAAGTAAATGTCACCCTAAACCCTAAACCCTGTTAATCATTGAGGAGAAAAACCTCAGGTCTTGGCCTCCAGATTAACTCCTGAACCCTCAGAGAGCCCATAACCCTGAACCCCTACACCCCCGCACCCTGAACCCTGCAGCGCTAATCAAGCACGAGCAAGCCCCTTAGAAGCTCTAATCCCTAATCCCTAAACTCTAAACCGTAATCCCCAAACCCCGAAACTCAAAGCCCTAAACCCTATTCCATATACACCGCAAAACCCAATCATGCAGTTTCAAGTTGAACATCCGTGAAGCAAAACAGGCCCAGAGAGTCCACAATGCTTTACTTAGGGAGTATATCGTCTTACATCATATTCATGTGAAGGGATATATCTGAAATCAAATCATACAAGGATCCCTTTGTGATTGATGGTCTAGTGTGTAGTTAGTTTTGGGCTGGTTGCGGAGTTTCTGAGACTGCCTTGAATCGTGTGGAAGATCCCCACAGATGCTTCAAGGCATGTGCTCCTGAATTGGTTTAGGGTTTAGGGTTTAGGGTTTAGGATAAAAATGAAACAAAAGGTGATGGCACGAGGAATCTTAGCCCTCAGCACACAAAAAACCTCGAAACCCACAACTCCGCCAAATCGGACAAACTTGCACACCAGGTTGCGACATGGTCCCTCCAAAGCCGCTTGGAATCGCTGCTCTTTTGTGTGTTCTTTCCGGCTTGTGCTTTGTTCGACGGTGAAGGGTGAGGGCTTCGGGGTTGGCAGGACATTAGAAGTGAGAACCTTCATTACTGTAAGTGCAACAAAGCTATTCCTAACCCTCCAGGTACCTACTATATAGGGCCTTAGGGGCTCTAGTACCCTAGATAGTAGGTAACTGGGCGGTTAGGGTATGGGCGTGTCTGTTCCGAAAGCTTTCAAGGTCTCGCGGGATGAGTTCGGAAGTGGTGCAAGCTATGAGGGAAGGTATCTTCAGTGAAGAAGATGCCGCTTCTACAGGGTTTCTTCCGGTCTCATCTAGAGTGTCGGTATGTGGGCTCAGGATATGAGAACAGAGCACTCTTTCCGCCAACCACCAACAAGCTCGTTGTTCCTTGTCGGGCCGGGCGGCGAAACTCTATGCAGAACCTCTTCAGCCGCCAAAGCTATGAGCCCAAAATCCTAAACCATAAACGCACAACCCTAAACTCAAGAACCCTAAGCTGCAGCTACAAACGTGAAGTCCTAAATGTGCGGAGATGCCAAAAGTCCTTATCGTAGGGCATATCCATCAAAGCATAGGCATAGGCCATTGCTTTGGGGAGTATAGACCCCAATGAATCCTTGGAAATCTTGGTAGCTGCCTCAGAACATGGATCAGACTAGACTAGACCCGAAACTCTCAAAAAGGCCTCCGCATCCCTATAACCTTATAGTTAAGGAACAGCGGAGTCCCTGGGCGTGTCAGGTGGAGCATTGGTCATAGGACCACCATCAAGGAGCTCGAGTCGCAGACTGGTCCAAAGGCACTCGTAGGGTTTGGAGGTCAAGGTCTGCTACTTCTGCTGCTCTTCCTCCTTCTGCTAATTGCTCCTACCTCTTACTCTTACTGCTACTATTACTACTACTACTACTACTACTACTACTACTACTACTGCCATGACCCGTACCACGACCACGACAACTAAAACTACTACCACCGCCGCGACACGGACGACTGCTACTAGTTACTAGTACGGCTACGACTACTGTGACCGCGGCCATGCTAGGCTACGATGACTACTACCACTACGATCACCACCAGATCCGAAGCTTAGACCCATACTGCCTATATACAAACCTGTAGGCTTTGTAGGCTTGAACCTGCAAGCCACCGGAATCCTTCTCCGTCATCCGGTGCAAACAATTGTTCGTCTCCAGCTGGAGAAAATTGAACCGTATGTTCATGCGCTCACAACAACGAGAGGCGAAGTAGTATGCCAAGGCATATGGCGGCCCTGAGCCCCCAAAACCAGCAAAACCCTGCAATGCCTTTGTAAAGTCCGACCATCACCCCACCCTAAGCCCTAACCGTCCCTAAACCCTAAACCCTGAGCCCTAAGCCCTTAACCCTAAACCCTTTACCCTAAACCCTTAACCCTAAACCCTAACCCAACTCCTGAAACCCGAATGGAAGTGCCTCTGATGCGAGGTGGGTCCTGGTACCTATCCCATACCGGCCCCTGGCCAGATCTGCGTTCGGCGACAAGGGTTTGGGAGAGTAGGGCCTTGGGTTTTAAATGGAGAAGTTAGGGAGTCTAGGGCTCAGGGTTTTGAGGGCTTTTAGAAGGTTTGGGGTTCAGGATTTTAGGGTTTAGGGCTCAGGGTTTGGAGTGTTTTAGAGGGTTTAGGGTTCAGGGGTTTGGGTCTAGGGGATTTCAGAGTCGGAATATCGGGAAGAAGCCAATTCCCGGCTGGCTTGGCTTTTGTTTTCATGCATCCCCAAACTAGGACCTTGTAGAATATGATACAATATAAGACTGCACAGTATGCTATACTCTGGAATACTATAGTATAGTACAGCATAGTATAAGATATACCATATGATATAATAAGGTATAGATATACTACATTATAATATAACACCTACATCCTAAAAGACACTGTGCCCGAGGCTCTTGTCAGACTTTTGCCCTCAAACCCAGGCTCTTCGGCCTGAAGTTGGACGGCGAAAGCTGCCGACCCTAGGTACAATGCTAAAGCCAGAGAGCCCCACGAATTACGCCTCAAATGAATACGGCATCGTAATGCGACGTCATGTCAGGTACGGTCAGGTTCTATTTCTTTAACGGGGCTTTGGTGTCTCTGGGAAGAGAATGAGCCGCGAAAAGCCATCTGCTGGCCAGCAAGGCAGCAGTGGGCACACAGTACGAGTCCGACAAGACGCATGGCCGCAGTGATTGTCCTTTAGGTTTTATAGTCTAGGGCTTTAGGGTTCACACTGTCGCGATTTAGGGAAGCAACCCACCCATCGCAGCTCCGAGCCGTCACACCCCTATGCCCCGACTTCTACAGGCTACGATCCACAACCGGAAGCCATGACCCCGAAACCCGTGAGGTATTGAAACACGTCAGTATCCTAATCTGTTTCCCGATCGAACTGAATCCTCATTGCCGAAACACCCCAAGCCAGACACGCGCCTTTTGCCCCAGAATCAGGGCCAAAGCGTGAGTTTTGCCCAGATATGTAAACTGAGTCATCATCATCATCGTCATCATCACCATAATCATTGCCAGGATCAGAATCATTATCACGATCACTGTTTCTATCACTACCAGTACCCATACCAGCATCATCACCATCATCATCATCATCATCGTCATCACCGACATCATCATCATCATCATCATCATCATCATCATCATCATCATCAACATCGTCATCATCAACATCGTCATCGCCGTCATCATCGTCATCATTGTCATCATCATCATCATCATCATCATCAACATCGTCATCATCAACATCGTCATCTTCGTCATCATCATCATCATCATCAACATCGTCATCATCAACATCGTCATCGCCGTCATCATCATCATCATCATCATCAACAACATCGTCATCATCAACATCGTCATCGCCGTCATCGTCATCATCACCACCATCATCATCGTGATGGTCATGCTCATCGCCATCGCCTCCGTCATCATCACCATGATCATGATGATGTTGACCATCGTCAGCATCAGCACCAGCATCAGCACCAGCGTCAGCATCAGCATCAGCATCAACAGCATCACCAACAGCATCATCAGCAACACCAGCAGCACCATCAGCAGCAGCCGCATCAACATCGGCATCAGCATCAGCATCAGCATCGTCATAGCAGCGCATCATCAGTGTCGTCAGCATCATCAGAGTCATCATCATCATCATCGTCACCATCACCATCATCTTCTGCTTCTTCATATTCAGCACCTTCACCAGCATCAGTAGCATCGGCATCAGCACCAGCATGAGCAACAGTATTGGCATCAGCATCATCATCAACATCGCCATCATCAGGATCAGTATCATTGTCACAGCCACTGTCTTTATCACCACCAGTACCAATGCCATCCTCATCCTCATCATCATCATCATCGTCCTCATCCTCATCATCATAATCATCACCATCATAATCATCGTAATCATCATCATCATCATCATCATCATCATCATCATCAAGATCATCATCATCATCATCACAATGTTGCAGCTCTTCTTCTGTTTCTGCATCTTCACTTCGCTCTGCTTATCATCTTCTGGTAATCTGAGTCGTCGCCTTCGTCTAGCAGTAGTCTAGACGCATCCTAAAGCACAGACCCCTGGACCTCCAAACCAAATCTCCCAGAGGTTTAAACCTTGAAGCACCAAACCTTTTCAGTTTCGTTCACTCCTCGCCCAACGCCGCCCCCAAATATCGGAAGCTTGAGTAGCCTGGCTCGGAACCGCAGCCCTAAATCGAATCCTGACCATCTTGGACTAAAAGCCCTGAGCCCCATAAGCCCGTCAACTAAACGCCCTCGGCCCAAAAAGCCTTAAACTCTCAGATCGTAAACAATCCCCAAACTTAAAACCCAAAGCCCTGAGTGCCCTGCGCAAGGAAGAGCAACCCCTCCTGGAGTTGCAACAAGAAGGATCGCTTTCAAAAGAAGGCGGGGACTGGTGGAAAGGGATCTTCGAGTCTTAGGGTGTTTGGGCTTGCATTTGGGTTTAGGGTGTCGTGGCTTAGTTTCTCCTTTCTTTAAAGAGTTTTCTTCGTTTTTGACGCAGTTTTTTTGAATCCTGGGGTTGATTTGCTTTGTTTGGTTTTGGTTTTGTGCCGTTTGACCCACGCCTTATTGGGTGTGGCCCCTTGCCAGAACATCGGTTGTGATGTGTTTGTGAATTGTGCTGATTCGTATAGCCATAGTCAGCGCTGGCCCATTCTACACCAGTTCTTCCAAAACCCGAGAACCGAAACCCAGAACCCTGCACTGCGCCACAGTGTCGCTGGAAGTCGATCTCTCAACTGCTGTCCATTTCTGGATCCTGAATAGCCTAGCAGCTAGGCCTAGTTCAGAGCACACCCGAGGTTCAGTTGGAGGACATCGAACGCATGCTACATCAAGTCAGTTTGGCCTTTTGACTCGGTCTATAAACGTACACTCCACAAGCCCGAACCCTACCCTCAATTCCCAAACCCGGAAGCCGCAACCTCAAGCTCAAGCGCCTGTCGCCCCGAATCCTTGCAAAACGGCACCCAAACAACGAGCAGGCGCCCAGCGACGGTTTCCCCTTGTAAGCCACAGATGCATCGAAAGGCCCGCGCCCACGATACGGGGCGACTCTGGGATGGCGAGGGCAAGCGGGCGATTCAGTTCAACAGGTGCGCCCCCGAGAGGTTGGGTTTCAGGCTTACTGGGAGGATCAGGGAATTGCAGGGGACTTAAGTTGTGGGCTATAACTGGGGTTATAGGCACCCCAGACGTCAGGTGTAACATAATTGACAATCTAATTATATGACCGACTTTCTAAGTCCCGGATCTTGGGTTTGGGATTTCGGGTTTAGGCTGGGCTTGAGACATTGGGATTAACATGGGGGGTCTTATGAAGTAGTATCAGAATCCTGCTCTGGAGTGTTCTTGTGCATTAGAGTTGTCTTAGGGAACTCTTCAAGAAAAGTATTGTAATTCTTCAAGCCTTTTTGGATTCGAGGCATCTGGGTTCGGCGCGCGCTCAGATTGAAGCTTCGCGCTTCTTTTACGGGCCATAGGCGCCTTATCAACAACTACTCGAGGGATCAGGAGACTTACTGAGTAAGTTCAAAATTGGAGTTGTAAGTTCCCCGATTAGGCCTCTCCGACCTCTAAGTGTAGCTCTTGACCCGGCTTGCTGAGTCCCCTGATACTTCCAGCATCTCTGGTCTGTTAATGACACTCCGTTACCGAGTTTGATAGCCCTTCGAAGCCCCAAGCCATAAACCCTAAACCCTAAAGCAGCCTAAATCCTATACAACCTAAACCCCAATCCCAAACCTTAAACCCTCATTCCTACAGGGCTCTAAACCCAAAACCTAAACCCTAAGCTGTAAGCCCTGTAATGCTCCAGGACTACCTCTGCGCCGCCCTCTTTCAGCTTCGGCACTTCTACGCGTTTCCACGTGCCTCGGAGGTAAGAGCAGTCCGGAAGTCTTACACCCATACACAGAGGGCCAAGACCCTGTAGATAATGATACATATAAGCAAACAGGTATAGGAATGGATGGATAGACAGATGGACCATGGATGGATGGATGGATGGATGGATGGATGGATGGATGGATGGATGGATAGCTACGGGGAGCTGGCTAGCCAGCTAGCTAGCTAGGTAGGTGGACATATACACATCTAATTACATGCGCACACTTACACACATGCACATTGACACAGTTGTGTTTCTTTGCCCCAGCTTCTGATTGATCTGTTCACACCTATGTTTGTTCATGTTGGAGGTTTGTTTTTATGTTTGTTTTTAGGCATACTTAACTTGGATTCTGAGCTGCATGTACATGCACAAGAGCTAGAGTTGTGTTGACTCGCGTCGAGAGCAGCAGCAAGATGACCGAAGCCCCAGATTCGTGTGAGGGTTTTCAGGGTTTCAATGCCTTAAGCCCTGCTCATGTAGGTTTTGGCCCTCTCTACCCCTTCACCAGGCCTTCCCAGCAAAACGGAAATCCTTAAACTACGGCGGATTCCTCAAGAGTCGCAGTAGAACCCTACAGAGCCGGATTCTCGTTACAAAGGGGCCCACCAGTTTTGAGACCCCCAGATCCTGGCCCTTTTGGGGGACAGCCGAGGCGCAGAAAATGGCGCGGTGCATGGCACCACTCGATGAGAAGGCGGTGTGGGGTTAACCGTAAGCTCGCATCCCTTCAGAACTTAGCATTCGGGGTTGCCTTTTGACCCTAGTTTTGGGGCCCTCTGTGACATGGGGTCTTGGGCCATGGGATTTCTACACGGTGATGACCGGAGTGAGATCTTTGTCTACTTGGAAGCAGAGGGGCTTCTCCATCCACAGGGCCGCCTTTCAAAAGCTTCTGTGCCCTTGCCTTGGCCCTGCAGCTGCTCGGAATGTAGGGCCATGTAGAGCATGTGAAGATGCTGTGTGGGAAGGGGAGGCGAAGGGTCCCATGGAGGCTCTTGGGAGCCTCTTGGCTCCTCGGCTTCGGTGTGCTGGGCTTGGCGGCTTCTGGGCCGCCCTGGTGGAGGAAGGGGCGGCCGAGGACAACGCACCGAAGCTTTGCGGAGGTGGAGCTGCTGTCTCGTTTGGCGCAGCTCTTGATGCCAGGGGAGCCCATCGGGGAGCTCTTCCGCGACTTTCCTGTGGAGCCCTCCGATTCGTGGGGGTCGCGGTGGCTGTGCCCCGACATTACAGCTTTTGGAGTGTTGAAGCAAGAGGACGCAGCTTTGTTCGTCGAGTACGACGGGTATCATGGACATTACGATGCTCGAGGGCTGGAAGCGGATGAGCGGAAGACGATCGCTCTGCTCGCGTATGCACCCAAGGGCTCTTACGTCTTGCGTCTAGGCCATGCTGCTCGGGACATGCCAAGGACGAAGAATTCGATGGAAGTCGTGGTAGGCACGTGGTCTGCAGGCAAAGAGCGGACATTGATGCATGTTGTTCGACAAGTTTCGCAGGCTCTGCTCGGCAGTTGGGGAAACGTACTTCGAAAGGATGTGTGCGAGCATCTGCAGAGTTTTCGGTCAACCGAAGCTTCACCAGACCTACATCTTGCGTGCAAGTATACAGGTGAGGCAGTGCTCACCAGTGCTGTCGAAATCAGGAAGACCAATGTGATTGCATTTCTGGAAGAGAAGCTGCAGTTTTCAGAAGTTGGAATCAGCAGATTGGCAAGCAGGTCTCAAAAGATCTGGGGCATGAGTATCGAGAGCAATCTGAAACCCAAAGTGGCCTGGCTCGAGGATGTTGGGCTGAGCCGAAGACAGGTGGCGAAAGTCGTTGCTGTCTTTCCTCAAGTGTTGGGCTGCAGCACCGAGGGCAATCTGAAACCCACAGTGGCCTGGCTCGAGGATGTTGGGCTGAGCCGGACACAGGTGGCCAAAGTCGTTGCTGGCAGCCCTCAAGTCTTGGGCTGCAGCATCGACGACAATCTGAAGCCGACAGTGGCCTGGCTCGAGGCTGTTGGGCTGAGCCGAGAGCAGGTCGCCAAAGTCGTTGTTGGCAGCCCTCAAGTCTTGGGCTGCAGCATCGAAGGTAATCTGAAACTGACAGTGGCCTGGCTCCAGGATGTTGGGCTGAGCCGAGGACAGGTGGCCAAAGTCGTTGCTGTTTTTCCTCAAGTGTTGGGCTGTAGCATCGGCGGCAATCTGAAACCCACAGTGGCCTGGCTCGAGGATGTTGGGCTGAGCCGGACACAGGTGGCCAAAGTCGTTGCTGGATATCCTCGTGTGTTGGGCTGTAGCGTCGACGGCAATCTGAAGCCCACAGTGGCCTGGCTTGAGGATGTTGGGCTGAGCCGAGAACAAGTGGCCAAAGTCGTTGCTGTCTTTCCTCAAGTGTTGGGCTGCAGCACTGAGGGTAATCTGAAACCGACAGTGGCCTGGCTCGGGGATGTTGGGCTGAGCCGGACACAAGTGGCCAAAGTCGTTGCTGTCTTTCCTCAAGTGTTGGGCTGCAGCACCGAGGGTAATCTGAAACCGACAGTGGCCTGGCTCGAGGATGTTGGGCTGAGCCGAGCACAAGTGGCAAAAGTCATCTGTCAGAAGCCTCAAGTGCTTGGCTACAGCATCGAGAAAAACCTCTCGCTGAAGGTTTCACTTCTGCAGCAGTTTTACTCGAAGGAGCAAATTTGTTCCATGATTGTGTGCCAGCCAGCTATGCTCGGTTACAGATACGCTCGAATGTTGAGTCGCCTGAAGGTTCTGCAGCAGCATGGCTGCTTGTGCAAGCTTGCGCAGGTCATAGCCTTGACCGATGCGAAGTTTTACAGGCGATTCCAAGCTTGAGTTGTCGCGATGTCTCGAAGCAGTGTGCAGGTGAAAACAGTTGAGGGGGTTTAGCTGAGAAGCTCGCCATGAAAGGCAGCACGGATGGGCATGCTGATGATGATCGCGCCCTCAAGCAGCCTTTTCACGAGAGATTTTGCTTCTACCGTCAACCCTAAAGAAGAATATTTCTAATCATTCAGGTCTCTATCTATATTACACCACCAGCATACCGAAACAATTGCGGACTTGTTAGACTGCTTGAAAAACTTTAAACGAAAACTTCACCTTACCACATCCCTAAAGCCCTCTAAACCCAGAGCCCGAAACCGCAGAACTCTAAGAGATAGAGCCCTGAGCCCTAAAACCCCAAAACTCTACAAGCCTTGAAGCCTTAATCCAAAAAATCCGGATCAGGCCAAGGTGCCGGAGGCGAAGGTGGTGCCGCCGAACATCGACCGGCGGAGGGTGCGCTGGCAGCTTCTTTGGGGTTTTGGAGGGTAGTGTTGGGCCCTTTCATTTGTTATAAGGGCTTTTGTCGGGTTCTATACGGGTCTGTAAGGATATTATAAAGTGGTTGGGGTGAGGGTTGGGGTCTACCCGTAATTGTATCTTGCAACTAGCTCCTTTATTTTGAAGTCCGGTTGAGTTGAGGGCGGCATATGTCGCAACCATAAGAAATCTTGAGTAGGAGTGCCGGGTTTCGGGTTCAGGGATTCAGGAACTACGAGACTATGCGGGTTCACGGTACTAGGTTTCGGAGGTAGGGGCCTGCCGCGGTGTAGGGGTTAGGAGCATACAAGCTGCTGCAGTGCCGCGGATGTACTTTTTTTTTTTCGCGGGGCGGTGGGACTTTGAAGTGTTTCGGGAGTCGCATTTGGCGCACCAACCGCCCTAAACACCCTAAACACAAAGTACAGGTTTCAAACGCCTCAACATTAATACTGTATTTTTAGTACCCACTTAACTTCAGACCTTGAACCTTACCAAACCTTAGCCTAAGTTCAAACCCGGCATCCTAAACGCTAAATTGGAATGCCAACGGGAAAATAGCCCTTGCAGCCACCTCTATAGCTTACCATAAAGGGCCTGCAAGCCTATAGAAGCATGAAATAGCATTAAAATGCTCTTCACCGCTTTGTAAAGGCACGCACAAAGCCTCATACAAATCCTTCCACAAGCCCAATGCTGAGTATTAAGTCCCATCTACTACAGCCCGAAACCCGAAAAGCCTGGAATCTCATAACTCTTGGGTATACGGGCCCCTGAAGTAAAGCCTCTGGGCCTCCCTGTGCCAGGAGATCCTGAGGTTTACGGACGTCCCCAAGGGGGCCTAGCGGGGCTCTTCGCGGCAGCGATGCCAAGGGACTCTTCGAGCGCCTGATCCCAGTGACAACATAGGGGCCGGAAAACTTTAGGAGCATTACCACTCTTGTGGTCTTTATATAGTTAAACTATCATACAGATTATGCCCCCCGAATCCTGTTGAAAACTGTTAAGCCGAAGAAGCAGCCCCGAAGCGTTCGTGTGGCCGGTGTTTCACCCATCCACTCGAGCCGAGAGCAATGGGTTGTTGTGGTACCAATACTATTTTGGGGGTTCCTTATTATCATTATAGTATAACGGACCCCAAAGCCCTATTCTAATTATAAAGGCCCCTAGATTACTCTTCAGGGAGCAGACTTAGGAGCTGTTTACCGTTTTGGGGTTGACGAAATCCTCCCGTAGTTCAAAAGGTTATCCTTCCTTGGACTACAGTACTCATGTGCTAAGCTTACCAGTATGTCTATTGCAGTCAGAGTCTTAAAACGTCCCTATAAGGACAACTGTCGGCTAGGATTCGTAGCTTTGAGAGGCTCGTGCATTTGTTAGGGTTTAATGATTTCGGTATGGATTTGGTCAGGATTTAGGGCTTTGGGGCATTTTGGTCAGGATTTAGGGCTTTGGGGCATATGCCATTGTGCAAGATTTCGTCAATGCAACAGCTGCAACGAAGGTTAGTCTTCCAGATTTGGAGTATAAGTGTAAGACTTGAGGATCAGTGTTTAAAGGCTTTCGGAGTTAGTTAGGCATCTGGTATTCAGGCTGAAACACTTTCGGGGTTGACGTTGTAAGCGAGTCTCGTCCTAGTGGTGAAGTTATGAAGGGTCCCCACAAGCTTATTACTATTCTTCTTCTCATGATCAGTATCATTCTTCTTCTTGTGATGATTATCAATATTATAACTATCACCATCATTATTCTTACAATTACAACATATTACAACTATACAAAAAATAATACACTAATATTCTTTGTTATTTATGATTCTTGCTGTTGTTGCTATTTTGCTTCTTCGTCTTTATTACGTTTGTTCCTGCTATTATCACTCATACTCATTAACATTTACGTGGTTCAGGGTTCAGGGACCTCGGCTGGCATGAAGTTCGCTGTCACCCCGCCCCGATTCGAAGAATCGGCGGCAGAAGAGGATCTTCGGTGAGGCGTTGCGAAAGACATTGTTTCCGAAGGGGTGCAGGGCTTCAGGGTTTCGGCTTTGAGGCTTTTTGGGGGAGTTAGGGTGTAGAGTTTCAGAGTTCGAGTTGAGGGGTCAGGGTTCAGGTCCGATCCCTGCTTGAACTTAGGGTTTTTTTGTTTGGGGCAGTTCCCCACAAAAGTCGCACCGCCGGCATGCATCCCTTGTGAACTCGTGTTTGGATAGTTTGGGTGTTGCTCTGGAGTCTTTTCAACATTGGGTTAAAGTGCAGAAGTTTAGGGTTTACTGCATTAGCTTTTGGTGCTCGTTGCTGGTTTGGGGTTTATTTATGACCTTAGGATATGTACATACATACGTACAGAGGTTCATGCTTACATATAGCATACATGCATGCAATGTCATCTATAAGTATACGAATTGGCACCTGCTCACACATACACATACACGTGTGATTGTGAGTGTTTCCAGTGTCGCAAATGTCTGTCTGTCTCTGCTCATACATGGATATCTGCAGACATGGTTGCAAACAGACATAGAGCAATGGACGTATGTAAATTGGCCATAATACCGCCCGATCCATATGTCTATCGCCATGTACGGATGTGCCAGTATCAGCGTCTCCATTCTCTGGCTGTCTCGTGCTTGGTGCCTATACTACTTAGATCCATACCTGTATACGCATGTTTTGCAGATACCTACACGTTTGTCTGTATAGCTGTCCACATGCATATATATATATATACATATGTATGTATGTATGTATGTATGTCTGTATGTATGTATGTATGTATGTATGTATGTATGTATGAACAAAAAACTGAACAAATATACGTGTATATATGTATAATTATACTTCTTTATATACTTATTTACATGAAGAAACGCAGCCACAAACATTGACATGTGCCTAGCCCCAGGCATCTGTGCAAATGTGCGCACGCATGTCTCTACTGCCCAGTGTTTGATGGCTCTGGTTGCGTGTGTCTCTCTGTCTCTCTCTCTCTCTCTCTATCTCTCTCGTTCTGTCCATCAGCCCACGCAGGACACCCCCAATGAAGGACAGAAGTTGAAGTTGCTTGAAAAGCGATCGTCACCGTGGGACAACAAATTCACAGCTGGTGTCTCTTGTTGCAGCAAATTTCCCCTGCAATTCGGGCATGGTCTAAACGGATGTTGAAAGAACACCACGGTCAATGACCTCTTCGCAGATGTTGCCATGCCATCACACGCCTCAATTTATCTCTAATCCCCAGACCCAGACCCACAAGCTTCAAGACATTTCGAATCCCCAGACCCTGGAAGCTATATAACCCGCGGGTTTTTGTGGGCTCGAGCTGGGCATGGTCGTGTCCATGCCTCGAACTTGCCATCCGCTTTAATTGGGTGCATCGCCCTGCTGTGCTGGCCGCCGTGAAGGCCGTCGCCTTTCGAGCCCAGTGGTAGATCCCTGCTAGGAGCCCCTTATAGATCTCTTATAGGAGCCCGTAACGCCTTCAGAGGGACAACACCGTTCAAACCTGCATGCTGGCATTTGAGTCGCGGGAAAGCCTGCACCGGATCTCCAAACCATGTTGATGTGCAGACCAACTGCACCTTTACAAGAGACTCTATAGAGCAATCAGCCTTAAGCCCAAGTTTCAGATAAGCTTTCGTCTGCAGGCTTAGCGAGAGCAAGCTCGGGATGCGAGTCAGAATTGAATGGGTTCCGGCTTCTTCTAGGTTTGAGTGACTCTTGTCTACAGAGTTTGACAGGGTTGTTCTGAGTCAGGGTTCTGACTGAAAACTCACTAGGGTATGGAAGACTACATAGGCAGATCGGTCTGATAAGATCTCACTCTACCTTAACCTACCAACACTTACTTTTTTGTAGGTTATTATTCAAAGCCCTAATATGGGATTTATAGGGACCCTACAAAAAAGTAGGTTCTGGTGGGTTAAGGTATCCACCACCCTATGGATTCAGAAACCCATATTACTAGAGACCCAAGCGAGGAGATCTGAGACGACTACTACTCTGGACCCCCGGTTCCTCGTTCAGTTGAGGGCCATAAACAGATCACAACAAATTTTGGGCGGTTTAGGGTTTCGAGTTGAGGGTTATAGGGTCGAGAATGATGACATAGACAAGTTTTTACATTAACATCTGCACATCTATGTCAAACAGTCGCAGCAGTGGTACCTTCCTTTACATATGGGCGTGATAACCCCAAGCCCTCAGCCATAGCCCGGCAACTGGAATGAGTGAACCCTAAGAGCTGGTTTCAAGCCTTTTCTGCAACCTGCCTGCCCCATTTCACCCCCATACCCAGAGAGCCGGTAACTTTGTTTTTTTTGTTGGCTGTCGTTGTTTTCTTGCTGTCGTTGCGAGGGACGACAGCAAAAAAACACGTGCCCCAGCAACGAAAGCCAACAAAAAACGCGCCTGGGGACGACAGTAAACAAAGGACACGTCGCCGCGCCCCCGAATGTGCGCTCAGACAGCAAAAAAAGCTACAGCAACAAAACACGGGTCCAATACCCCTTAATTAAGGAATATACTTCAAACCAAAGATGATAAATAATAATAAGCCCCCTCTGATTTGAGGTATATTCCTTGCTTAAGGGGTTACATCTTGGGATCTCTCGGTAGCGCCTGCTTCAGGCTCTTTGTCACGGAGTCACGGTGCCGGTGTGCGCGGGCGCGGCATGATCCAGATCCTGCGGAATGGCAGCTTGCACGATGCTTTCCATCTAGGGATATCAGGGGTCTAAAGAGAGTTTAAGCTTCAGGATTGGAGGGGTTTAGGATATCGTTACAGTTTTCGGAATTATGCGCTTAGGATTTCAGATTCAGGTTTTGCGCCCCAAAGCCTACTAAAAGCCCTGTAAATCCGCCGGAAAACCCTCTTGAACACTCGTAAACCCTAAACCCCAAACCTCCCTAACCGGCCTCGTCGACTTGATGTTCCTTGGAAAACCTCCTAACCGTATCAGTTACGGCTAATTCCAAACGCACCCCGGAAGGCCCAGACCTTGAAACACGAAAACCGAGTCCCTACATACCCTGAACCTCTCCAACCTCTAAGCTGTAAGCCCCATTATGAACCCGAAATACCAAACCCTAAACCCCCAAAGTGTGCGCTCCATGAAGCTTATCGGGCACAGCGCTGGATAAAACAGGGAAAACCCTAACCTCCAAACCCTTAGCCCCCAATAACTCTAAACCGCCACAAACCCTAATCCCCCCAAACCCCAAACCCCAAACCCTAAACCCTAAACCCCAAACCCTAAACCCTAAACTGGACATCTGAGGCATTGACATAGACAGGCACCACATCAAAGGCATCTACATATGCATGGTCGGCAAGGATAGCTCGGACGCCAAGGAGTCGGGCCACTAAGGGTTTTTAGGGCTCTAGGGCTTTGGGTTTAGACGTTTAGGGTGTAGGCCACCTACTAGTTCCGTATTTTTGCGGGCATGCACTTCGATGGTTTAGAGTTAAGGTGTACCATGGATTCGGGTCAGCTATAATCTGAGTTCTACGGATATTATAATGCCATTCAGCTGTTTTATGTTTTCTCCTGGTTTAACGTGCTGTAGTTTGTATGTTCCGAGTCGAGGGGCTGTAGTTTTTTTTTTGGGTTGGGGAGGAGGGGGGGGGGGTTGGGTGAACAGTCGAGTCTAAACCCTCAGCGCTAACGGCTTCATGGCAACACTCTTTGACAGCTGCTCGTTTGATGAAAACCTGAAACTCGTCGATACAATCCCAATGCAGCATTTCCTGAACCCATCAGTGTTGCATTGGTTTCAGGGTTTTCTTTATATTACTTTACATACTAAGCCGTATAAACCCTAAACCTTAAACCCTAAACCCTAAGCCCTTCGCACTAAACCCGAAACCCTAAACATTAAACCCTAAACCCCAAGGGAGTGAGTTTGCTGAGGATAGCAGTGTGTCGTCTGCCTTGCTTTCTGCAGCTCCCCTCGTCTCCTAAAGCCACTAAGGACCACCCTTCAACCCCAATATCAGGGCCTAAATAAGTTGCTGATACTAGTTTGAAGATAGGGGCCTGAATAATTACGGATACTATTTTGGGGGTTCCTCATTATAAGTATAGTATAATGGCACCAAAACCTTGTTTTATGTTTTAAGGCCCCTACTTAATCATGCATCTACCCTAAACCGCTAAACCCTAAACCCTGAACCCTAACCCCCAAATATAAGCCGCTGAGAGGATAGCGAGCAGTCCGGGAATGCCATGGCGGGTGTCATTTGCACCCTGCGGGAGGGCGAGCCGCAGAACGAAGATTGGACGGGGGAAGGTGGGCTTGGTTGACTCTCATGTAGGCAGTTCTCTCGATTAGGGCCCCTTTTATAAGGGTGGTGTATTATATTGGGGATGCAAAATGGGACCCTAATTTGGAGAACTACCCATGTAGGGGCCTGTGTCATTAGAATACTGACGATCTTTTGCGAGTAGATCATACTCGGAGTTTAATAGCAAGTTTTGTGACTGGAACTCAATCTGAGTTACCACACTACGAAAACAGTGTTAGTAGCATGCGTTTTCATTGTCGTAATTCAAATTCACTTCCTTCACAGGAACGCAGATACTGTAGTAGCCAGATAACTGGTAAGATCTTGCTCAGACGCTCAGATTTTGCCAAACAATCGCAGTTCCCACATTCCAGGCTCCGATGTGCCCTGAAGATCTCTAACCCAAAAGGGACTCTGAGTCCTCGAAGCCCATACAGCCCAATGCCACTTCTGTACGAAATAGAGGGATCCTCAATGGTTCCGGGATCCTGAAAAGGTGGTTGATCCTACCGTAACTATAAAATCCTAAGCGCCCAGACCTAAGCCCTCAAGCCTCGAGCCTTATACCTTGCAGCCCACCACCCTAGGCCCCCTAACCTGCGCCCTGAACCCTGAACTCCCGAAACGAATTACCCCTAAAACCCTAAACCCGTAAACCCTAAACCCATACTTAAACGAATTCCCTTATTATCATTGGTACTACTATTATCCTTTCTCATGTTTGCCTAGCGCTATCAATTGTTGTCCCCTCAGAACACCAGGCGAAGAGGCCTCCTCAGCTTGGCGTGGGACCACCATCACTGCGCGCAGCAAGAGCGGCACCAAGTACAGCCCCATCACCGTGTGCCCCGGGCTTTTGCTTTATTGTTATTATTATTATTATCATGATTGATATATAACATATATATATATATATATATATATTTATTTACACATACCCTATCACCATGTGCGCCGGGCTGTTTTGTTTTGGAGACGGGGTTGAGGGTTTAGGGTCTGGGGGGGAAGGGCTGGATAGACGTGTACGTGCACATGCATGCATGTGCACATGCAGACAGTAGCATCTCTGTTGTTCGCGGGTCTGGGGCAGATACTACTGGTAATCAAAGCCTTGCTTCACATGGGGCCTAGGGCTTAGGGCTCCAGTTGCCTAAGTTGTAGGTTGCTTACTTAACCATATATTCTATACTCCAGCCGCTCACTACTTGGGTAAGTGGTGCCGTTCGTACTAGGCTTTTCGGAAGGCTTCGTTTCAAGATGGGTGGTGCATCCTTGGCCACCCTAAGCCCTAAGCCCTAAACCCCTAAACCCCTAACCTTAAACCTAGATCCTGGTTCGTGCATTTTGGGCCTTTGGGGGGAGGGCTGGAGGGCTGCCCCAGGCTTTTCGTGGGGTCTAGGATTTAGGAAGGTTTTCTTGCTTCGCTAGAGTGGGATCCCCAATGTCTCAACATGTTCAGGGCCTCTTTGCCCCAAAAAAACCAACCCCTGGGGCTTCCCTGACCGGATAGGGCAGCACTACAGGGGTTGGAAGGATGACAAGCTTTACACCCGCCTTGCAGTCCCAACATCATCATTGTAGAATAGTATGAACTACGCGATTCGAAGAGGCCATACTCCCAGGTCTCAGACGGCGCCTTAAACCTGGCTTATCCCCATCTGTACCATTTGAGGCCCTAAACCCTAGACCCTAAACATCCTTAAACCCTAAACCCTAAACAGTAAAGCCTAGGCCCTGAACCCTAAACATCCCTAAACCATAAGCCTAAACTCTAATCCCTAGGCTTCAAGCCCAACGCCCCGAACGCCCAAAGCTTAACACACGTTTTTCATTATAAACCCCACAATTATTCTGTCTACTATAGGGGCCTTCATAATTACCAATACTATTTTGGTGGTTCCTTCTGATAATTATTGTATGATACACCCCAAAACCCTATTCTGAAACTGAAGGCCCCTACATGAGTCTGTGCCCAAGCGGCCAGAGAAGGCCCCAAGCCTTGTGCCAGGTCATACCAAGATTGCCACATGACTTTTCGGCCGTGGGACCCGGAGTCGTGCGCGCTGGCGGCCGCTTGGGCTTGGGATACATTTTTTCGGGTTTGGGGTTCAGGGTTTAGGGTTTAGGGTTCAGAGGCCAAAAGGTGAGATAAAGCGAGGTAGGATTAAGGATTCCTTTTTGTAACATTGTAAAGACTCTTATTTAGGATGACCCCACCTAGCTTCATCCTACCCCTGGAACGCTTTGAAGGGTTCAGGATTCGGTGTCGCGGTCTGCATACATCGCGAACACCTCCTCAAAAGAGCCCAATGGTCATCTACACCGTAACCCTAGATGAACTGTTAAGGCCCCTGTAGTATTGTAGCCCCATAAACTAAACCCTAAGCCCCTATACTAGGGTCATAGCTCAACAACGGTTATGATTCATAGACCCTCGGATGTTTAGGCTTTCTAAAGCCATTGAGAGTGCAATTTTGAAGGAGTTCCCTTGCCAAAGTTTGGGGTTATACTTGAGGGTTTGTGGTGTAGTGTTTTTGCGCATTGGGTTTAGGGCCTTGGATTTTGTGGGTTTAGGGACTTAGTTTTAGAGCCCCGGAGAGCCCTTGTGCAGATCCTTATGGAACCCCGCTTCCAAACCCCCTAAACTCCAAACCCCAAGACCCAATATCCAAAACCCCAAAACCCCAAAATCCAAAGCCCCAAACCCAACATCCAAACCCCAAACCCAGAACCCTAAACCCCTAGAGCCTTCGAGGCAGCCATCCACAACCGCATCATCCACTTCCCCATCCGTCCGAAGAGCATCGTCTTCGCCCTGGGGTGCTCTCTCCAGACGGGCCCCCAGCTGTGGTGCTAGTTTAGGGTTTAGGGCTTTGGCTTTAGGGTTTAGGGTTGTGTGTGGATATGGGCAGTTCTCTAGATTAGGGTCCCTTTTTAGGTCTCCAATAGGGTACGGCACCCTTATAAAACGGCCCCCCCAAAGGACCCTAAAATTCAGAGAACTATCCATATGTCTGTCTACCTGCCTGGCTGCCTGGCTGCCTGCCTGCCTGCCTGCCTGCCTGCCTGCCTGCCTGGCTGTCTGTCTGTCTGTCTGTCTTTCTGTCTGTCTGTCTGTCTGTCTGTCTGTCTGTCTGTCTGTCTGTCTGTCTGTCTGTCTGTCTGTATGTGTGTATGTATGTATATATGTATGTATGTATGTATGTATGTATGTATGGATATACATATATACATACGTAGATATACGTAGTCATTATGTATGTAGGGGCGTATCGGAGACACTGTTGCAGCAAGGTGGCTCACCAGGAACAGTCAGTTTCACAGTCGTTTTTTTTGTTGTGTGTGTGTGTTGTGCTTGCTTATCTCCTGGCATATTAGCGCCGAAAGTAGTAGAGGTATGTAGATGTATTCTGGCTAGAAATAACTCCACTTCTGACGACGGGTAAAGCCTCCCCGTCGCTTGCAGGCCCCTGTTGATCCGTTTCAACCAGTCCGCCCGCAATTTTTATCCGCAGCAAGTCTCACAATCCCTCCCGCATCCCTCAGCCCGCATGCCCAAACAAGTCACAAGGTCCCAGCCCATTAAAGGAGCTCTTAAGGGAGTCGTTTTTAAAGGAGCCTGTAGACGATCCCTTCAAGGAGCCCTGTACGCAGCCCTGGTAGATCCCTGAAAGGATCCCTTAAAGAAACTTCGAAACTCAAAAAAAATGGCACCGCCTAAGCCCTAAACTCGCCGGGGCGCCTGAGGACCTTGAGCCACATCTCGGACACTCTTGGTCCGAAGGGGCGCCTGATCGGCGTCATGCACGACAAGCAGCTACAGCCCTGCACCTTGGGCTTAGAAGGGGTCAGGGTTCCTTGAAGGATATGCACCGGATTAAAATCATTCCTTGAGGGATCGATGGATTGCGGGTCTTGATAAGGGGGATGTAGGGTTTATTGTTTTTTTTACAGGGATCTATGAGGGTTTAGGGGTCCTTGCAGGAATTTCTACGAGATCCATAGGATTCTTAGGTTTGAAGCATTCAGTTTAGGGCTTATGGTGTCTGGTGTTGCGTTCGCGGTCGAGTTTTAGCAGAATTCGTAATACCATCGTCGGCACCACCAGGATGACCTTCATCATTACAACGAGTAGGAAATCATCAGCATCAGCACCACCAGCACCAGCACCGTCACCTCGTCATGGTCATCGCCATCATCGGCCATGATCATCATCATCATCATTTTCACGAACATGAACATGCCTAAGCAGGCTTACACGTGTCTGTCAGGCACATCTATCCTATCCTTGGGGCATGTGTTGAACGGCCCACATAGGATGTAAGGCTTCGTTCTGAGTTTCCCTTGGGACCACACCAAGACCTTCCGATGTACCCAAAAGAAGCCTTAGCTACAACCCGACAGCTTCAACTATCACTCCTAGGTAGTCTTAGGGAGACCCCAGACCTTAATTTTAGAGGGTCTATATCCTCAAGGGTCCCCCTAATGCTAACTCCTAAATATAGAAGCCGCAAGAATTATTAATAATATTCCTTGGGGTTCCTTATTAAGTTTATATTATAAAGGAGCCCAAAACCCTATTCTAATAACACGCCGACAACTGCTCAGGCCCTCCGGAGAGGACCTCGGGGTTATCCCTGCTTGCGTCTGCGATGTCAGGTTCCCGGGGTTTAGGACTTATAGGGTTTAGGGTTTAGCTTAGGGCTTTGGGTTTAGGGTTTAGGGCTTAGGGTTTAGGGTTTAGTTTAGGGGCTTTTTGGGGTGTTCAGGGTCCCTGGTCTGATTCTGTTTTTTGGTTTGCCAATGTCCTTCCTGCTCCTTCTGTTCATGGAGTGTTGCTTGTGCCGTATTAGTTGTTGTTCTCATGACGCTGGTTATGAACTTCTGTTGCCAGCATTCTTGCAAACGCTGACTACTGCCACGCCCATAACCACCAAAAAGCCCGACACCCTGACCACCGACCTCCACACCCGCAAAACCCCAGGAACCCAAGCCACCCCCAATTTCTCTTCAGTCAGAGGCAGGCAGTCCGGGCCCTTGCATTGCTCAAGGAGATCCCAGTTTTGGGGGAAGCCCTACCTTAAAGAACCCAAAACCCACTATTTTGTAGGTTCTTAGTATAAACCCTCATATGGGATTTGTAGGGACCCTACAAAAAAGTAGGTTTTGGTAGGTTAAGGTAAGCCATAACCCCGAAACGCTGAACCCAGTTGTGTTTTTGTAGGGGTTTCGGGTTTTAGGGTTCCTCAAACCTCCCGAAACTCGAGCCCCTGAGTCTCTGAGTTGCAGGATTAGCATCTTCATGAAGCGGCACCCGAACACCACCGTCATTACCCAGGACATCCAGCAGCTGGGCCTTCCCATTCATGCTCCCCCGAAGAGACGTTGGAGGGTTTATGGGCATCGAGCTTGCTTTTAGGTTGTGGGATTTGTTTAGGGTGTATGGTGTATGTAAACCCTGAACCTTATCCTACACTTCTCAGCAACTCGGTTGATGGAATGACTTCTGCCGCGGCCAAGGCGAGTCGTTACGCAAAGCCTGACACGAGCCATCCTACACCGTCCAGACAAAAACGGTACGCAAGGTCAAAAACCCCAACATCGAGCCATTTTGGCCACATTGTGCACTCATGAAATCCCCTAGCTCTCAAGTTGGCCGATTGTTTCGCCGCAAACGAGTGGAACGAAGAAGGCATCTGTTGCCGACTGGCTATGAAGATATCAAGCGTACACGCCATGCCGCCGCACGCTCTGTCACGTTACAGCAGCTGTTCCGCCTTTCAATCTTCGACGATGCATCCTGCTGTGCCAGCTTTCGGGACCGTGGGCTGAAGCAACGGCAGGTGCGACGCTGGCTCTCCGCAGTGACGTGGTTTTTCCTGCAGAGCTGTCTCAGAATTTCGTGTGGAGGATCGAGGCTGAACTTCTCGCGATCTTGTTTCGAAGCGCCAGGACAATTTGCAACACGACTGGAGTTTTCTCTATTCCCACTGCTCGTGTTATTCATGAGATGCGGCGAAGATGTCTGCTTCCAGCCATTGGCGCCATTGGCTTCAAGGCTGCATCGAAGTGCGTCAAACAAGCGTGATACCTGATACCTTGCCGTGGCGTGCCCGATCTGCCCCCGGCATAGCAGTACCTCCCTGTTGGCATAACTGATTCGCACGGGGGCCGGCGTGGCCGAGAGGTGTGCAGAAGTCCCAGTGATGTGTGGCCAAGACCGACCATGAGGGGATGGCTTGAAACTTGCCCTGATTCGAGCTGTGAAGCGTGGTGAAACGTGCATTGGGTGTTGGCGATATGCATGAACGGCAAAGCGGAAGGAGCAGGCCCGTGATGATGTGTCGCAGCATTTTTCCGAGTCGAGTGCATCACTTTGCTCGTAGTTTGCTTCGGAGGCCGCTGGCGATTATACTGCTTCGCCTCCGTTCCGCAAGAATAACGTGGTGCAGATGCAGTGATTGTCCGCTATTTCGAATGAACCGTACAATGCAAACATATGCTTTCATCATCTTTCATCATTCGTGGCACTGCACGGTGGTAAACTCATTGGACGACGAAAGCAGCCGCATCGACAACGAACAATGCGGAAATCACTGCGTCCGACGCGTCCTGCTAAGTGCGTTTGTTGCGATTTGCCCCAAGAACCATGTCCTGTACAAAGGCGGTTGAATATATTGCAGGTGCATAGCGTGTATTTGTGCAGTGTAAGGTTCGCCCAAGACGTTGGCCGGGCAATTTGGCGACTTTTTCGTCGACCCTCTGCACGACTGATCCGCCGAGTGTTCTCGGCCTTACGCGAGTATCGCTTGTCGGCAGGATCCGATGCGTAAGCTAAGAGCGGAACCCACTTGCAAGGAACAACGTCGTAGTCTAGAAGCAAAAATTAAAAGATCTGTCGCCCAAGAAAGCTTCTGCGCGACCGCAGACAGCCTGCGCTCCTCCCGCCTGCCTCTACAACATAATGGGCTCTCCCTGCGAAAAGCCTTTGCGGCGGCGGACACCTTGTGCGACGCCTGCTTTTCCGTCGGCATCCTATAGGTTGTGCATGCCACGACGGCACCGGCAAGAGCTTTGTTACTAGCGGCTCCATGCCACCCTTCCCGTCATCCATGCGAGTGCGCCGCAGGCTGCAACGTAAGCAGGGAGGGTCGCCTCCGTCGCTGCAGCCGCGCGCGCTCCCGGCGCACGCCTTCCGCGTCCCACCAAAATCTGCAGGCAGTCCCCCCTGTCCAGATAAACGAACCGTGTCCTCACTTGGCAACGCCGAGCCGCCCACGCGATGAGCGTGCGCCATGAGACGCATCTTTCTTTCTGACCTTTCTCCTGCCTCTCGCGCCTTGCAAGTTGCTCTCCCAGGCCGGGCCGCAATGCCGCCCGGGCGTCAAGCTTCTTCGCCGGTCGCCGTGCGGCCAGGGTGCGCCCCACCAAACTGCTACCGCTCGAACGGGCGCCGAGCCGGGTTGCCTGCCACGTGCGTGTCGCTCATATGAACGCTGCCATGCCGGTCAGCGACGGTCTGCGCATCGAGGTGGTCTTCCATGGCCTTGCGCCATGGCACGGGGCACAGCTCGCTGTCGGTGCTACCATCGTCTCCGGCTCTCATGTGATGTTTCCTCATCCAGGCGCTCTGCTCAAGCTGAGCGACGGAAGTGGCTGACATTCAATTGCCCACAGCTTGTCCCAATGCTGGTCGTGTCATCGTGTTCCGCATCGGGCGATGAAGCCGCATCCTTCAGATTACACCAAATGCTGATTCTTGCAGCATATGTTACTTATACTTGCAATGTTAATTGTCAAGGAGGTATGAAAGTTGAACGTGGTTGCTCCGTGAACAATTCAGATCGAGGTCGCTCACGATGGGTGTGGGTAAAGCATGGTAAATCTTTGCGCACATGTCGTTCTAAACACATATCCATCCTTGCACCCGTTGGAATATAGACGGACAGTGAGGATACGCCGCACCCACTGTTTAACATTGATGTCCAGTCAGTCATGGGCAGCGCTGTGTGTTCCGCTGACAAAAACCTTTGCAATTTTTGCACGAGCCACATAACATGCTATCAACAATGAAAGCTTGGTAATGGGCGATGTCGTAAGTCAGCATTTGGGCGGTGCATGATTTCCTCCATCCACCGTCGAGATGGAGGTGGAGCTTAGATAGAGGTGTTGGGAAAAAATGGAGGCGAGGTAAAGGGAACGGTAATGGTAAAGGCACTGGCAGTGGTAGAGGTGATGGAGGCACTTGTGGTTGTGATTATGGTGGCAGTGGGGGCGGCGGTCGCACCAGCAGCTGCAGGAGTAGTGCTGAAACCAACAACTCCGACGACGACGGCCACTACTACTACTACTACCACCACTACTACTACTACTACTACTACTATTACTACTACTACTACTACTACTACTACTACCACTACTGCTACTACCACTACTACTACTACCACTACCCGTGTCAAAAGTGGTAGTAGCCGTAAATCCGTCGCCGTTGTCGTTGTGGTATCAGGGGAACTAGCCACACGAGTAGTAGTCCTCGTCGTCATCGTCGTAGCACTAGAACTCGTAATGTTTTTGTGGTTGTTATAGTTGTAGTAGCTATAGCAACGGTTGTTGTAGAAAAAGTGGTGGTTGTTCTAGCAGCAATCGTTGGTCTGGCAGTAAGAATCGCGGTGGTGGTGGAGGTGGCGAGGTTGGTAGTAATACTGTAGAAGCGGCATGAGAAGCCATCATTACCACTGTTGCCATCCACACCAAATTGTTGAGATCATTGGTTTCAGGTTTGCGACAAGTTGGTTTGGTATTGAATGCTTCGAAAACCAAGTTAATGACGACCCAAGCTCAGCCACTCGATCGAGCTTGGCTTCATGCAGACGTTTACATTGAAGTCGTTCAGTGGTTAGGCTGTCAGTTGTCAATGGATGGTGACCAAACCGCAGATATTGGATTCCATCTCCATGCAGCTGCACGTGCATTCTGGGCGAACAAATGGATTTTATGCGGTAAGCATGTTCCATTATCACTTCGGGTCAAATTTTTCGAGGCCGTCGTGACGCCGGTGGCATGTTTTGGTGCAGGGCATCGTAAAATTTCACAGCCGCATCTCCGCAA
>CAJNDV010002815.1:610-11952 GCA_905221635.1 Symbiodinium sp. CCMP2456
GGTGGGTGGGTGGGTGGGTGGGTTTTCAGGTAGTAGGTAATAGGTAGGTACGTAGGTACGTAGAAGGTAGGTACGAACGTACATACATACTTACATACATACCGACCTACCTACCTGTCTGAGTCAGTCTGAAGCCTCAATCCCGAGCCCGGTGAACCCAAAAGCCCCTTCGCACGCCCACTCTGAAGTCGTCCGCGCCTCACCCTCCGTGGCCACTGTAGCCATGGCCTAGTCGGACGTCTAACTGCTGGTTTCGGTGTTGGGGCGGGTGTTGGGGCGGCGGGTCTGCTTTCGTTAGGAAACTGAGATGCCGGCGGTGGCTTGACTGCGAAGGTTAATAGTCAGATAACCAAAAGTGAAGAATTTTATGAGCTGCGACTTTAAAGATTTTGAGCTGTAGCTACCATCTATATGTGCATATATAACAAAAAAACCCTACAGCATATATAACAAGAAAACCCCAAAACTCTGAAACGGCGATTTCCAAAACCCAAACAAGCACTCCAGACAGCGGACCAAAGCCCTCCAACAACACCTTTGCGTCCCTACGGCATAACCCTGGCGGAAGGGATTGTGTTTAGAAGGTTTGGCCAAGGTTTGGGTTTTTTGAAGGTTTGGCTAAGCCCTTGGTTCGCTAGTCTACATAACCCTATAGACCCTAAAACCCACAACCCCACACTTTGAACCCTAAACCCCAAGCCCTAAGCCCTAAACCCTAAACCCTAAATCCTATAAGATGAGACCCTAAGCCCTAAACCCTAAACCCCTAAGCCCTAAACCCTAAGCCTTAAACCCTAAATCCTAAACCCTAAGCCCTAAACCCCGCAAGATGAGACCATGATCGCTCAGGTGATGCCCGCGGATTTTACCCTAAACCCTAAACCCTAAACCCTAAACCCTAAATAGGCCCTAAACCCTAAACCCTAAACCGTCTTAGCTCGGCTTGGAGGCCTTGGTCTCCGCAACGTCAAATGGCGTCTTGACGGCCTGTGTGGATCCGGATTTTAGGGTTTAGGGTTTAGGACCCCAGGGCTCTTTAACCCTAAACCCTAAACCTTAAACCCTAAACCCTAAACCCCAAACCCTAAACCCTAAACCCTAAACCGTTTGGGGGCGTACGGTTTATTGTTTAGGGCTGAACCCCACAGGGACTGCTCAGCACCCTGAAAAGTCATAAACCGTAACATCTCAAAAACGCACCAACTCCCCAAGGCCCTGAAGCTCGAATCCCTTGTGAAGCCCTAAACTTAGGGTTTAGGGTTTAGGGTTTAGGGTTTAGGGTTTAGGGTTTTAGCAAAGCCTAAACCCTAAACCCTAAACCCTAACCCGCCCCCCCAGGTTCAAGGCTGGAGGGCTTAGAGTTGGGTGCTTTGGGGTTTCAGAGGCGGGGCCAAGGATCCTCCACCTTCTTCCTAGTCACTGAAACGGCTAGTGTAGAGGCCTTAGTAATTAGGGTATAGGGTTTAGGGTTTAGGGTTTAGGGTTTAGGGTTTAGGGTTTAGGGTTTGGGGTAGAGGCCTTAATAATTAGAATGGGGTTTTGAGGCCCATTATACTATCAGTATACTAAGGAACCGCCAAAATAGTATTGATAATTACATAAGCCCCTACAGTATGGCGATGGCAAGAACTCGAAGCCTTGCGTTCAGTCAGTCAAGGTCATATCAGGTGTACCTACTTACATTCTTGGGCTTAGGGGTTCGTGTTTACGGGCTTTGCATTTAGGGTACCTAACTCTGTGTACATAATTGGACTTGCAGCAAGAGCTACCGTACTTGGGACCCTACTTGCTGCCTGAAGCCCTAAGATTCAGGATAAGGGACTTGTGTCATCAAAACAAACCTTTGGGCCATACTCGGTTAAGGGCTTATTACTCGAAGAGAAGTCTATGACGACTACAGGGGAACATCATTACAAATCATTCAGACCTCTATACTGGGTGTTGCTTTAGAGGGTAAGGATTGCGCTCTTTTGGGGTTCAGGGTTCAGGGTGTTGGGTTCAGCAGGGTTTAGGGTCATGCTTTAGGGTTGAGGGGTTTTAAGCTTTGAGGTAAGCTTTAGGGTTTAGGGGTTCAGCTTTAGGGTTTAGGGTTTAGGGTTTAGGGTTTAGGGTTTAGGGTTTAGGGCAGCTTGCCGGGGGAAGGGAAGTCGGTTCAACAGACAGCAGTCGCCTTCCTTAGCCCAGCACCCGAACTAGGAAGTTCCCTGATCCCTAAACACCAATATAAGGGCTTCATAACTAGAAGAGTGTTGGGATAAACATGATACTATACGTATAAGATGGAGCCCTAGGACCCTGGAGCAAAATAATGGTATTGATTGGGGCTTCTATTTTACCCCCTGCTTCGATCAAAGGTTCGGAGCATCCGATTCCCAATCCGCAAAACAAACTTGAAACCTTCTCGGATTTTGCTTTAGGGTTTGTTGTTAGCTCCTTCTTCCGCCTTAGGGTTTAGGGTCCGTAGGGTTTAGGGCAAGTTTAGACCCTGAGGCCCTTATAAGCCCTAAAACGAACCCCTGAAAACTGCCGGAATCCCTAAACCCTGCTTGGAGGATCATGGGACTCAGTAAGTAAGGTTATAAGTACCCTAATTGGGGTTATAATTATAGTTGCCTTATTTATAACCCTAGTTACTAAGTCCCCCATGATCCTCCACGTAAACTCAAGATCCTAAGTCCCTATACTGAACCCTAAACCCTTTTAAACCCTAATGTAGGAGCCTAAATAGTTAGAATAGTGTTTTGGTGTATAGTATACTATAACTATAATAAGGAACCCCCAAATCCGATTGGTAATTATTTAGGCTTTCATATTAATCCCCTAAGCCCTAAACCCAAGATGCGCCCTCTAATCTCAAGCTGCTTGCCGAGCCTTTGCGCTCAGGACGCCGAGCACCACACCACCTGAGGGTTTAGCGGTATAGGGTTTAGGGGTTAGGGGTTTAGGGTTTAGGGGTTGAGGGTTCGGGGGTCTAGGGTTTCGGGGTTAGGTGGAGGGATTAAGGGTTTCGTGGTTTGGGCTTAATTAGGGATTTTGAGTTTAGGGCTTGGGGTTTATGGATTAAGGGGCTTAGGGTTTGGGGGTGCAAAAATTAATGACGGCTTTTCTGTGGGGCCCCAACCTTGCCGCCTCGTCTTTGGACTTGTGAAGGGTGCACTTGGAGTACAAGGACTCCGTACCCTGGGTCACTTCAAGGATTCTATATAAGATCCTCGTAATCCCAAGAGAGGACATTCAAAAATGTCCCCAAGGCCTACCTAGCAACTATGAGGCTTCTACAGGTGTCTTTTTGGCGGAATCCGGAAAACATGGTTTGATCGGTTTGGGCTTCAAGACTTCAAGGCCTAGGGTGGCGCAGTAAAGGTCTGGGGCGTAAGACTGCGTAGCTTACGGGATCAAACTCAGGGAGTTGGAGCGAATGAGGTCTGAGGACCCCGATAGCCCTAAATCCCAAACCTAGCGGAACTGCTGTGCAACCCTGCTGGAATGTCCTGCAGGACTACTCCTCAACTGCGGGCAAGCTGTATATACACAAGTATGTATATACATAAGTATATATATATACATAAGTATATATATATACACATGCATATATATATATATATACATATAAGCATCAAACTCCTCATGATCCAATCAGGCGCTCAACCAACGTGATTTCACAAGCCGGGCACATGTCGGAAGCACTGTCAGCAGCAACTCTCAGCACAAGCCGGCTGGCTTCTGCTAAACCCCTTTAGAATGTCACTTGATCATCATGCCGTGCACGCCACACCGTCCGGCAACAACTTGCAACACAAAGCACACAGCCGGCTGTCGCGTGAAAGCTTGTGCAACTTGCCTGCACTGGGACATCTTAGTGCAGGCTTCATGTCAGCAAGACGCCTCTGCCTACACATGCACATGCCGTTCAAGACGCAAGGTACTATGCGAGCCAGAAGACAGCGTCATGGTATAATACGATTAAATGAAATGTAAGGGATACTCTATACCAGTTCTCCAGAGCCATAAAGTACTTCTTATCCACATGATCTGCCCGTATATACAATAGAGACGTCTAACTTACCCATAAACACTTGTAACCTTGCCAAGTCCCTCCGATCCTCCGCAAGCCCTTTCGACACCATACAGATTCCTCAGAACCTGCCTACCCAACCCCAAACCCCCAAGCTCAAAGCCCAAACCCTAAACGCAAACTCCTGAACTCGAGGCTCTAAACTCAAAACCCCAAATCCGACACCAGAAACCCTAAGCCCTAAATCCGAAACTAGGAATCCTAAACCCTGAAGCCTAAACCCTGAAACGAAACCCAAAAACCGAACCCCCCAGGTTCCATCGGAGCCGCCGAGCGTCGGCAGCGGGTCGGGTGCTGCCTGTGAGGCAAGAAAATGCAGGGTTCAAGGTTTACGGAGTTTAGGCCCTAAGGTTCCTTAGCCCTAAATCGTTTCACGGTTTAGGGTTTAGGGTTCAGGGTTTAGGGTTTAGGGTTTAGGGTTTAGGGTTTAGTCTAGGACATTTTCAGGTGGGTAGTTACCATTATAGGAGCCTTATAGAAGGGCTATATACCTTATGGAAGCCTGATAGAAGCCCAATAGACCCTAAACCCCCCACCTGTAGTTTCCTTTAACTAAACCCTAAGGGTTCCCTAAACCCTATAAGCCCTAAACCCTAAGGGTTCCCTAAAGCTGGTGTTTTCAACTATCTGCAGAGCCTGCCGCACATGAGCTCGTCACATGAGAAAACTCAACACACCCATGGGCCCCTAGTATGGGCCCTTAACCCTGGGATCCTTATACACCTACATACACCCCTCAAGGGTCCCGAAAGGCCTAAGGGTCCACATTAGGGGCCCGTACTTCTAACCTTAGAGAGGGTCTAGGGTTGAGTGTTCTAGGGCTCTAGGGGTTCTTGACTTGTACATTGTTTCCGGTTTATGCTGTTTCCGGTTTATGCTGTCTCCGTCGACCTAGAAAGTACAAGTATCTTGTAGACCGCCGACCACGGTGTGAACATAAGTAGTTGTTGAGCCCTGCTCACATTTACCCTAAACCGCACACACTACACCCAACATACCCTAAACCCTAAACCCCAATAATAGGCTGAAGGTTGTCGCACCCGGAGTCTACGCTTCTCGGGGGTTCGCAATGGTTGAAGGAGTTCACCTAATATAGGGGCTTTAATAATTAGAATAGGGTTTTGGGGTCCTTTGTAGTATAGTTATGAAAAAGAACCCCCAAAATAATATAGGTAAAAATTTGAGCCCCCTATATTAGCATGGCTTGGCACATGACACAAGATGCTTTGGGGGTGGGATGAAGACAGCTTGTGTTGGGCTGTGTTGGGTGCCGCTTACTTACGAACCATGGAGTTCGCACAAGCCCGCTTGCTGTCTGTATGTGTGTGTGTGTATGTACATATATATATATATATATATACGTTCTAGTTAAGTTTTTTGGTTGTTTCTAATACCTATCATGTATGTATGTGTACATATATACATATATACATATATATATATATATACATATATATATATATATTATAGATATTATATGTATGTGTTACGCTCTTCAAAACTTGGAACCTCATCCTAATCCCACTGTGACCACCTGATTCGTTGGGTTGCAACGTCTGCTCCCCAATGTAAACCTTAAACCCTTATAGGTTCCGTTTCAGGCCCCTATAACTATAATTTAAGGTATCTTCCTTATTTAAGGGGGTAAGTTGGGCTCTCTGGAAACCTCGGAAGCCCCTTTCCGCCTGGCGCCGAAGTTGCGCCGAGGCCGCTTCCTGGCTTCGACTCTCTCCCTTTCAGCTTAAGTAATGTAGTGGGGTAGGGGTTAGGGTTTAGGGTTTGAGGTTTAGGGCTTAGGGTTTAGGGACTAGGGTAGGGTCTAGGGTTTAGGGTTTAGGGTAATGTAGGGGCCTACATAATTTACCAATACTATTTGGTGGGTTTCTTATTATAATTTTACTTGGGGTGCTAGGGATTTGGGCTCAGGGTCTTGCCACAATAAAGCCCCTGTGCTATAGAGCTCGAAATCCTAACCCCAAAACCCTAAACTCTAGTCTCAGTCTAAAGTTCTGGTGAGTGGAACTCCATGGTGGCCTGTGTTTTGTGGTGTTTGCGGGGCTGCAGAATACTACAGACGAAAAGCACGAGCCACCACAGCGTACCTTTCTGAAACTATCAGATACCCCAAAACCCAATTCGAACCAGGCACTTAACTACTGAGAACCCTCCACAAGCCCGCAAAGACATCAAAGACAATCCGAAAGATCGCCACCAAACCCCACAAAAGAACAATACGACAAAGCCTTGAGGCTTCAGGCCCCTAGAAGACCCCATAACACCCTACGGTCAAACATGAAATCCGATAAAAAAACTCTACCGGAAACTCCTAAGGTAAATTATATGTGTTAGTGTTCATACTCAAAGACATGCTCCAATCCAATCCGTCTTGGGGTGTAGACAGGGCGGCGGGGGGCACTGCAGTAACAACTTAAAGCCCCTAAACCGACCCTAAACCCTAAACCCTTAAAGCCCCTAAACTGACCCTAAACCCTAAACCCTAAACCCTTAAAGCCCCTAAACCGACCCCATAACGCCATTAAGGCAAAACCGTATATCCGACATCCCAAATCCTAAAACAGTGGATGTTCGGGCTCTGGGCTGCGGATCCTGCACAATCACGGGCCTTGGCGGCGAAAAACGTGGCGCTGCCTGGGACAGCAGGCCGGAGAGACCAATACCCACCATCGGTTTTACAGACGCGCGTCCTTGGGGTTCCTTATAATAGCTATACTATTTTGGAGCCCAAAACACTTTTCTTGTTTTTGAGGCCCCCTTTAGAAGCGTACATAAACACCAATATTATTCCTTAGGGTTCCTCATTATAGCTATACTATAAAGGAGCCCAAAACCCTTTTCTTATTTTGAGGCCCCCTTGCCCCTTCAACTGCTAGTAGAGGGTTTCTTGTTTTCCGACGGCTCCCGGGCTCCTGTTCTCACGGTTTAGGGTTTAGGGTTTAGGGCTTAGGGCTTAGGGTCTAGGGTTTAGGGTTTAGGGTTTAGGGTTGAGGGTTTAGGGTTTGCGAAACTCCCAAACCAGCATCAGCCATCGGGCTGAGGGTTTGCAGCTCTGGCTTTTCGCGAATCATATGGGTTCACTGATCATGGAAACCCTCTACTAGCAGTTGAAGGGTAATGTAGGGGCCTGAATATTAGAATAGGGTTTTGGGCTCCTTATAGTATAGCTATAATGAGGAACCCTAAGGAATAATATTGGTATTTATGTAGGCTTCTATAGTATATACCCGAACTGCTATCCTCGAGGCATTCGGACCGCTCGTAAAAAGAATGCATCAGTCCTCAGGCAAGCATGTTGTCCCTTGTCCTTAGTCATTGAGAAAGAGTGGACTGTTGCTTGAATTATGGGACACCAGCTTGAAGAACTGTTTTATGCGAATCGTCCCTCACCCCTGGCTTTGAAAGAAGCCCAGAAAAATCCAGAGCCCTTATACAACCCTAAAACACCCTGTCGAATCTTGACCGAAGCAAGACAGTAGACCTCAAACCCCCGAGACCCTGAACCGTCCTGGTGTGCCACTCACCAAAGTCGGGAGGAGGCCGCGATAAACATCGCGGAAAAGCTCCTCGGCCAGGTGTTGGACTGTAAAGGCTGGAAGGTGGAGGGGAGCAGGGTGTCATAAGGGTTTCGGAGACTATTTTTTGATATGCGGATGTTTCAAATACCTAAACAAACTACCTCCGTTGGCTTCGGAACCGGGCCGCCAAGCCAATTTTAAATAACTGAGTTCCCACCCCTCCACCAAACCCTCCCCTCCACCCCTCCAACCTACCCCTCACCCCTACCACTCCACCTGCACCTCCACACTCCACCCCACCACGCCTCCGCCGACAAGGGAGGGGGAGGAGTGGAGAAAGGGTAGCTGTGGAGGGGTGGAGGGGGCCCTAAACCCTGAACCCTAACCCTAAACCCCTAAAGCCTAAAGCCTAAACTCTAAACCCTAAACCCTAAACTCTAAACCCTAAACCCTAAACCCCTAAACCCAAAGCCCTAGGAGGGGTGGAGCTTCGGCTCGACATACACGATTTGAACTGCGACTCCGGGGGCATGGCCGCCCTCCGCTTAATTTTAGAGTTGGGGTTTAGGGGTTTAGGATTTAGAGTTTAGGGCAGTTTAGGGTTTAGGGTTTAGGGTTTAGGGGAAAAACTTCACCGTTTCATTGAGATGTATACGGGTTTCGGGTTAGCTTTTTGCTATACGGCTTTGTTGTTTTAAGGGGCTTATGGATCTCTACCAAAGCTGCTCGCTGCTTTTTGGGTCGGGTTGCGCAAGGGTTTCATAGGTTATCGCTTTCCTAGCAAGAGGTCACGGTTTTCGGCTAAGCCTTTAAGCTGGTTGGGGGTTTTGAAAATCTCCTGGTTTGGGGTTTCAGGCTGTTGTTTTAAACTTCAATTTTGAGGCTTGAGGGTGTGCTGTAGAAGATCTTGCGCAAGCAGTAAAGGGCCGAGCCCTAAATCCTAAACCCCGAAATCCTACACCCTAGACTTGCACACTCGGAGCAGCCGCGGCACCGCGCGGCTGGCATCCGGTCGTCCAGCCGTCGCCTGGAGACGGGTTTTGACCTCGTGGGATGATAAGAGCAGTATTGCTGATAATAGCCATAAATACAATATGCATAGTAATAGTAATACAAATGCTAGTGATGTTTGAGAGTAATAATAACAACACCCACCACCACCACCACCAACAACAACAACAACAGCAGCAGCAGCAGCCGCAACAACAACAACAACAGTGAGAAGGTGAACAGAAAGAGTATCACCGATAATGCGACAGAATGAAGAAGATTACTAAGAATAATAGCGACAGCACTTGTCACAACAATGGCAACTGCAATAAGAGCACGACGACGACTACCATTTTTTGCCTCCCGAACAAGACTAGGAGATGCTATATAGAACAGCACCGAGATACAGGAAAGCTTCCTTGAGCAAACAAGCCAAAATACAGCTTGCACAACAACAGAAATCAGGAATGAGGTGGTCAGAATTGCGAAGACAGCAGGCAAAAACGGCTCCTAGACGAGTGCCGCCCAAACTTTCTATGTTGTCTGTGCTTCTTGTGTTGTGGCTATGTGCTTCCTCATGGTGCTCATTCTTCCCTTGCTTTATAATTGTCTTTTCATGAGAGTGTCGGGCACCGCCGCTGCCTCCCGAGAAAAATCGTCGGGTCTGAATGTGTACAGAGTCGCAAGTCTGGGCATCCCCGCCACTGTCACAACCGCTGTTGCATCTGCCAGCAACTCTGCTGCTGGGTTAATCTGTTAAGGGGCACAGCGTTTCCTCTGGTGCTTTGTCGTTGGTTTCTGGCTAGTTCTAGCGCAACAATGCAGAATCTGTCGCCCATTGAACTGCTTCACGAGCGGAGCAGCTCAGTCAAAAATGTTCAGAAATACCTGTGCCACTGGAGGTCGGCAGCTGTGTGGAAAGGCATCAAATAGACCCAGATCAACAATTCAATAAACAAAACGTTCAAATATCACGAAAAATGAAAAGAATCGTTGTCTCAAAGTCAAGCGTCCCCAACTAGTCCCGTTACCTCGTGCTGCTGCTTTCTTCTACACTCATGCAACACGAGAACAAGCCCAGCCTCACCTCAACTGAACGGTCTACAACCAAAGCCTCCCAAGCCATGCAGGTTTCCCACCTGTTCCTGTGCACGGTTGTCCCGCACGGCCACTCAATTTAGGCAGGGCTTTGGTGCTCAAGTTCAGGCAGCGTCTGCAGCGAGTTCTCGACAATCGCGACTGCTGCGCAGCAACAACACCAGCTCTGGAACACACAAGCTTCTGGAGCTCAATCTGATTGGAATCCTGTAAGCCCGCGTCCGTTATTCCATGGGAGTCCTCAAGCAACAAACGCCGTGCGGTCCGCGAGCGACACACTACGAAAGACATTGATGGCACCCCAAGTATCATTTGGCCCAACACCCTTCTGGCCACCAAATTCTGCTACGAGGCTTCTGGACCAAATCGGCTCCCAGCATGTCAACTGCTACTGAAAAGCAAGAGCGACGGGTCGAAGATTCGATTATTGGATTGGCGCGTGGGCCTGCGACCGCGCGTAGCTTTTGAAGGCCGAAAGGCTTGGGCTGGATGCACAGACTTACGTCGGGTCCTGCTGCAAATCAAACATCCCCGCTTGCAGGTTCTCGTAGATCTGGTTTGCCTCAGAAAAACTTCTAGCATGAATTCAGCTGGTTATCTGAAGCACCAGCATGCCGGCACTTGGGTACACTGCGAACCGTGCGCATCAGCCCCAAGACCTCCTTACAACACCCACGTCGAGTCGCTGTATCCATGAAGGCTGAACCCACGTTCTGGCCTCGAGGTCGAGGGCACTCAACGATGGCTTTAAACTGAAATGGACAGCCCTGGGGCACAGATTCAGCTGCAGCGGTTGGCCCTGGCCTGTTTTCGCAGAAGTCTCGAGGAAGAAGAGACCGTTCCTCAGCGAGGATGTGCTGCCTGCGAGAAACCTTGAAATTCTTGCATGTCATGCATGTCACGAGTTTTTCCAGCTTCAGTCTCATTGTAAGAAAGCAAGAAACGGAATGTAGCCATGGACCTTGCAACTGCACCTGGCACATCTGACTTCGATTTCCTCCGTCTCTTAGGCCCGTCTGCACTGGAGGAGTTCAGTGCGGCTACATACAGACATACATACAGACATACATGCATACATACATACATACATACATACATACATACATACATATATATATATATGCATCTATGTATAAGTCTACATATTATATGCATATGGGGGCATACATACATACATTCTTACAGAATCACTTACCTTGCTATTCATAGTTGTCGGTCTATTTACGTTCGTCTATTTATCTAATTTCTCTGCTGATTCAAGAGCTTTGGAAACCTCAAAAAGATGCATTTGCAAAAATGAAGAAACGAACGAACAATTGAGAGCATACATGTCTCTAGACGTGTGTACATTTATATACATATGTATATGAACATGTGTCTGTCGGTCTGCACTTACAATATGTTTGTCTATGCTCATACACCATATGAGTCGAGTGTTCATCCAATGTCTGTCTTCTGGAGATGGATTCTTCGCGGAATATTGGATTCCCTTCGTGCATCCATCCCGGAACTTTCGCGGGACTGCTCGTAGAAGCAGCACACCAGCAGTAGCAGCAGAAGCAGCTATCGTCGTCGTCGGCCGCAGCAGCAGCAGTAGCAGTAGCAATTGCAGTGGCTGTGGCAGCAGCAGTAGCAGTAGCAGTTGC
>CAJNDV010002818.1:1305-11947 GCA_905221635.1 Symbiodinium sp. CCMP2456
TGCCATCCACGACGTCTCAGGCCCGCCAGCTGCAGCGGCGAGTAGCCCGGCAGGTCGCGATGCATTTGACTTCCAGACGGCAGGGTCGGATTCAGCCGAACCGCCGGCGCGGTAACCTCTACCCTAGGGGTAGCACTCGAGCCACCAGACCCCGAAGGCGTGCTGAATGACCTCGTCCCAGATGTTGTCTTCCACCATTGCCGCATTCAACGGACACGCCTCCCGGGGATGAGGGAGCCATGAGGCCGTCTCTTCCATGGCGACAAGGTTGAGGCGCAGACAATAATGTAAACGCCTTTGGCGATCTTGTAGGCGCCTCATGACATCAATCACGTCAGCTTCACCACATTGAAGCAGCTGTCTATTGACTGTGTCACGGACTTGTTCTTCGGCGTTCGCAAGGGGCAGGGTAGAGGTCGTCGAGGTGGATGTGGTAGAACACGTTCCAGTCGGTTCCCGAGAGGTCAGGATTTCCCAACCCATCTGTACCAGGCCAAAGTGAACGGTGTCGTGAAAGTCAACCTCACTGCACATGAAGACAAACGTTGTCGTGGTCGAAGTGGCCGGGTTGTCAGAGGAGGACGACGACGAGACCAGGAGAGGCAGGCCGAGCAGCAGACAACGGCGCAGGGAAAGGTCCATGGCGGCAAACGAAGAAGGCGGACTGAACCTGGAGGTTGAAGTTCAGCTGGAGCCAGGTGCAAGAGAGTAAAACATGTTCCGGCGCTGAGGAGGCGGTGCAGGGGCTGACCTGTCAAAGCTGAGGTTGAGCTGACGACCGGTAGACTTGCAAGGCTGTTTCAGGGCAGGTTTAAGGGATTTAGAAGTGACCCCTATAGTGTGCTACAACCAAGGCAATCCCAAGCCTGCTTTGTTGAACGAACCACATGGCTACGATGGAGGTCGAGCCAGTGTGTTGGCCCAGCAGATCGAGTCCCTGCATTTCCTGGCGAAATGAGGGCTGCAGGCAGCAACGGCACGGGACCCAGCTAGGGCATCAGGCTTATCATTTAGCTTTTGCGCCACTGCTGATGCGGGTACTCTTTTTCAAAATCCTCAGGCTTGCAGTGGCTGCGGACCATCCTCGGCTGGAGGGCGCCGGGTGGGATTTAGGGTTCAGGATTGTGGTGGCGGCGAAGGCTATGCCACCAACTGTGTACGAGTCACGCGGCGAAGAGTAAGCCGCCTAGCTACGAGTCACGCGACGAAGGGCATGCCGCCTAGCTACGGGATACGCCGCTGAGGGCATTGGCAAATAGCCAAGTTTCGCCCTTCAAAGTGGCAAAGGCTTTCTGCAAAGAAATGTGCCCTGTCTCCTCCAAGTCCGGCAGACACCTAAGTTGAAGACACACGGACCCACGGACACAGACAAGCTTGCGCTGCAGAAGTCCAAGGGACAGCANNTCAGCTCCAGGTCCTCTGCACGGAGTCGATCTCACCATCGGCCTCCGTGACTTTGACATTAAGGAGGTCCTCAAGCAATAGGTCGCATACTCTTTCGCCACCTTGTCTTCGGGCAGCTGCTCCAACTTCTCGATCAGCGGCTTCAGGACATCATGGTCCACTTTGGGCGGCATGACTACCACCCCACAGGAATCTAAATCTGCATGTGCTTCGGCATAAGTTGCAAATCCGTGCCACCGGCCTCTCGTGTCCACGGAACCAGCCGATCGGAATGCCAAGCGTCGACAACATGTGCAGAAACACAGCAGGGACAATGTGCACTGGATGCACTCTTTTATGATGCAGTCCAGCTCGACTCCGTGTTAATCGTCATACATGCAACGCTGCCTTCCTTACTCGATGCGGTAGCTACATCCGATACTCTCTGCCCAGCTTCTGCTTTGCCTTCAGAAGGCAGGGTTCACTGTACCAGTCTACCTCGAACCCTAAGCCATGACGGCGGCGAGTATGGGAAATCCCGATTTCAGCATACTAGCCGCCGCCAAGGTGCAAAAGGTTCCAACGGGACAGAGCCACGTAGCCAACAGGTATGTCCAACCTAGCAGCGAAACAATGACATGTATGCAAAGTGACGCCATAGAAGTCGCCAAGGCACGGCGTGCAGTTCCAACCAGGATTTAATCAATCACAAGGGATACCACCACCTTTGAACTAGGAGCTAGGAGAGATCGCAAACAGCCGTAACGCCGGAAGAAAGGAATTCATGCACGCAAGCTTCGCACGCTCGCCCACGAGCGGCGCCTGCATGGGCTCGTCGCTCTCTTCCTGCCTGATTGCATGCGGAAACTTTGAACGAGGACCCAGCAAGACAATGCACGTGAATGCAAAGGACCCGAGACTGGCTATAGGCAAGCTGCTCTCGTCGCAACTGTAAGTGCAGATGCATCACCGCTATCACGTCCGTCATGTGCACAGCAAGCCTATCCGTGCGATTAGAAGAGACGCCACTGAAGAATTTGTTTACCTGTTTGCCGATACGTCAGCATGCAAGAGACGCAGCAATGCATCTGAAATGGGCGCCGCGCAGACCTGTCTTTGGTGTTTACCCGCGCGAACAGAGCAGGATCCCACTTCAGGAGACTTGTCACCTCTGACACTAGGGCACGAGTCCCTCTGTACATTGAAACAGCCGAAACCGAGCAGCCCGTGACACAGGAACGCATGCTTCGATGCCCAACTGAACTTCTTACGCGCTCGTACAGCAAGAAACTTTGCACGGCTCCAAGGTCCATGCCTAGATGAATTGTTCAGGCACAGGAGGACAGCAGATACTTCATCTCTCATAGGTGACTGCGCTGGCCACTCCAACAAGCTGCACTCCTGAGCGCCGACTTGCTTAACCAGCCAGGCAAACAAATGCACATCAAAAGTTTGGCGCCGCAAGTAGCGTCTGTGTGCCGGACTCTGCATTCGCCGGCCCTGATTCCTACTCACAAGGGCACAGAAATCATTTGTACATTCAAATAAGGCGATTGTACGATCGCCGCGTGCTTCCTTCGGAGCTGCAAATCAGGAGCTATTCCAGTGCAACTGCCTCCCCCAGCGCAGTGGAAAGTTCAGGCAGCACCTACATCCTGCGCAGCGGTCTCCACGCTGCATGATATCTCCAATTTTAAAGGCATGTACTATACTAGGGAATCAGATTCGAAGACAATACAGAATAAGCAAAGCTCGACACGTGCAACATCACGCTCGGGAGCATGCGTGACCGCCGCACCGGTCTGCCGGGGGCCGTGCAGAAATTGCCTTGTCTGGCCTCTGAACAGCATAACTGATACTGCTGCACATTGAAACTGTGGCCACAAGACCTCTGTAGTTGAAAGAGCAGCAACGCGTCGTGGGGCATGCCTACATACACAGACACACACCATGCGTGGCCGCTTTCCGCGCTGCATGGCTAGATGCACTGTCACACACAGGACGGCCGCATGTACTGTATCTCGGATGGGTCCCTGCCGGAGGCGAATACTGAGATTCGACAACAGGAGCTAGATTCCAGCCTCGCCTTGGCTATATTCTACACACGACTCAGAACCAGTCAGTGCCAGCAGACTTTGCTACCTTTCGAATACAACAAAGGCACTTCGGCCGCCTGTTCGCCTCGCCATGCAGGCAACCATCTGGACATCAAAATACCCGCACTGCCGGATGCTCTGCGTCACGGATTCCTGCATCCCCGTCCCGGCTGCCTACTGCCACAGGTGCAGCCATGATATGTACATTGAAACAAGCCCATGCGAAGCGCATCGCTTCCAATTCAAGGACCACTCACTCCGATTGGTTGTCAGAGATGTGTGGCATCCCAAGATAGTTACGAATCAAGCTTAGTTGAGGGTTGCGGAAGACGTTTCGGGTAAGGGATTCAGGGTTCAAGGGTTCAGACTGGCAGCGTCGAGGTTAAGCAGAGAAAAAAAGCTGCTCGGTGCCGACTGGAACGACTGGGAGTCCGACAAAGCTGGAAACCCCGGCTCTTGGGTTGTAGGGTTTTAAGGGTTGAGAGTTTCGGGCTTAGAGTTTAGGACCCATGCAAACCGCAGTTTTTGCACAGGAACCTCAGCCCTAGGGCGAGGTAGCCTGCACCTAGACATCCCAGAGACCCCGGCTCCAGAAAGGAAACGGGCACTGTGGCACGCAAACACGATGCTCCCACTTGATCAAAAGGGCAGGAGACCTGTTGCAGCTTGAAACTACGGGCACGAGTCCCTCTGTACATTGGAACAGCTGAAACCAAGCAGCCCGTGACACGAGCGTGCGTGCTTCGATGCCCAGCTGAACTTCTTACGCGCTCGTGCACCGCATACTCTGCACGGCTCTAAGCTCCATGCCTAGATGAACTGTTCAGGCACAGGAGGACAGCAGATACTTCCTCTCTCGTTGGTCGCTGCGCTGGCCAATCCCTTCGAGCTGCACTCCTCAGCGCCGAATTGCTTAACCAGGCAGGCAACCGTCTGCACATCAAAAGTTTTGCGCCGCAAGTAGCGTCTGTAACCGGACTCTGCATTCGCCGACCCTGATTCCTACTCGCAAGCGCACAGAAATCATTTGTACATTCAAACAAACGATTGTACGATCACCGCGTGCTTCCTTCGGAGCTGCCGTGCAATTGCAAGTCATCGGGAGCGTCCAGGATCGCACTCGTAGAGCCCCAGCAGACGATAGTGACCTCGTTCTCCATCTTGACCGCTGCTCGCAAAGCGATGTAAGTCTTCCCGATTTCCAACGCTCTGCTCGCATGCGAATCGTACAAAGTCATCCGCACGCCTGAGCAGTCAACAGGGAAGCAACCGATACAAGACTTGTGCGCGAGCTGCTTTTCGGCAGCGCACCTGGTAGATCTTCGCACATCGCCCGAATGTCTCTGCGAGAACGCTTCTGTGACCCTGACATTTGTCAATGAAAGCTTACCCAAGGGGGACCTTAAACCCTAAACCCTCAATCCTAAACCGTCTAAACCCTAAACCCTCAACCCTCTACCCGGTTTAGGCTTTCGGGTATGGGGTTTAGGATCTGGGGATACCGCAACTTCGTCGAGGCTTACTTCAGCTGGCCTTGTTCAGCCACCCAGACGTCACTCATGTCCGACACGCAGAAGCGGCCAGACCACGCAGTCGCGCCATCTGTAGGAACCAACTGCAGGTCTTGAGTTGTCCCGTCATACTCAGGGTCGTCCGCCACAACGTCGACAGGGTGGGAGCAGGACATTGCGAAGCTGACGACACGCATGAAACGGCGCTGCCGCCTCGTCTCTAATATTAAACACAGCACATGTCCAGCTTCGCTTCGTAGCGACCCTCCGCCAAAGTCGACGAACCTCCTTGCTGCGCTGGCCGCCACACCGGCCCGATCAAGCAATCGTGGAGAACCACCACCGCATCCAACGGCACAAAGGCGGACTTGTCTTCTGTGAATTGCCCCAGCTTCCTAGGTGGGTCACGATGCACAATACTATAGTGTCACGCTAAGGTCGCAAAAGGAAAATGCAGGCAAAAGCCTGCAAAGCTTTTTAGCCAAGCGTGCCTTTTCCTGGAGCCTAGTTCAGGGAAGTCAGACCGGCTGCTCCACATGCGTCCAGCTTGCGTACTATGCATGACACAGTGCACAGCATCTGGGCAGAAAGGAAAGCATTCCAAGGTACACTAGGATCTGGGAGTTGCCCGGAGCACGGCCTTGCAGGAGAAGACTGCCCTGCGGATATTTCCATTGGCATCCCGAAACGAACGCCGTTCGACCTCGGCCGCTGCCCTACTGCGCAATTGCGGCAATTTGGCTGAACTACTACCGACAGCTGAGAGTGGCACCTTTCAAGTCGACGGGTCCCAGTGGCGCAGAACCCATGCCTTGAATTTCGGCCGGATCATAGCACGGCCGACGCGGAGATGCAGTCGGCGCCGGAACCTGGCCTGGCGACAGAAGTGCACCAAGCTGCCTCGAAATTGCTTTGCCACTGATCTGCGGCGCGCCTACGCGAGCCGCGGGAGCCGTGAAGCGAGCTTTCTTGCGGGGGACAGCCTTGGGACTGGCTTTGGCTGCCTGATCCTTTGGGGCCATGGCGAAACGGACTCGAACCGGCAGGGCTTGATCCTCGAAGTCTGCAGGCATCACGCAGCACATTTCTCGCAGGACCCTGCAGAGACAGCACCAAGCAACCGATGCATTAGAAGAGACGCCGCGCAAGAATTTGTTTTCCTGTTTGCCCATATGTCAGAAATGGGCGCCGCGCAGACCTGTCTTTGGTGTTTAGTGCTACCGCGGTTGGCAATGTTCCCTGGAGGACATGCAAGCAAAGCTGACAATCTTTGACCAGACAAACCAGGCGCAAGAACCTCAGCCCTAAGGCGAGGTAGCCTGCATCTAGACATCCCAGAGTCCCGGGCTCCTCAGGGGAACCTGGTACTCTTGCACGCACACACGATGCGAAGGCCCGCGCGAACAGAGCAGGATCCCACTTGAGGAGACTTGTCACCTCTGAAACTACGGCACGAGTCCCTCTGTACATTGAAACAGCCGAAACCGAGCAGCCCGTGACACAGGAATGCATGCTTCGATGCCCAACTGAACTTCTTACGCGCTCGTGCAGCAAGAAACTTTGCCATGCCCAGATGAACGGTTCAGGCACAGGAGGACAGCAGATACTTCATCTCTCATGGATCGCTGCGCTGGCCACTCCATTTTAAGCTGCACTCCTGAGCGCCGACTTGCTTAACCAGGCAGGCAACCAACTGCACATCAAAAGCTTTGAGCTACAAATAGCGTCAGTGTACCGGACTCTGCATTCGCCGGCCCTGATTCCTACTCGCAAGGGCACAGAAATCATTTGTACATTCAAATAAGGCATGCAGGCGACCATCTGGACATCAAAATACCCACGCCGCCGGATGCTCTGCGTCGCGGATTCCTGCATCCCCGTCCCGGCTGCCTCCTGCCACAGGTGCAGCCATGATATGTACATTAAAACAAGCCCATGCAAAGCGCATCGCTTCCAATTCAAGGACCACTCACTCCGATTGGTTGTCTGAGACATCGCCCTGTTCATCAGCGTTTCTCTCCCGGAGCCCCGCAGTCGCAATGTTCTGGCTGATTGACAACGTGCTGAGAGCGCGCTCCGCGAAGCGCCGTTTTTTAGACGGTTTTCCGCCCATGCCTCCTGGTGCAATTGCGCATGCCACAGCTAAACCCACCAGGACAACACACGCAAAAGGTGCAGCAGAATCAACAAAGCAGAAGCAGAGACAAGCGCCAGGCACACTGGCAGTGCGAGAACTAGACTGCAAACGCGCTAACTAGCTCAACTTGCTGTTCCAGTCCAGGCGCTCAAGGCCACCAGGCGAGAAACCGATTCCGCGGTGGAAGCGCATGACGCTTGCGCAGCCGCAAGCTGGTTGCTGCGAGCCTCCTTCAGCCTCCTCCCTGCCTCTTCGGACTCCTGGGCTTCTGCTCCACCCAGCAACCGAGGCTGGCCGTGACTGCGCAGGGGAACCATCAAGGTTTGAACCTCTTCCAGTGTACAGAACCTGGCAAGAACATGCCATGCATTCAGCAACGGTGCCCCCTGCAACTACAATGCAGTCCAAGGCACGCACGAATCTTCATCTGCGTGCCGTTGCTGTACACCGCGCAGTGCTCGAGCCAGCTGGAGGCAGCAGCGCCGACCCACGCACGCGCGATGACCAGCGCAGCCCTATTGCTCATCGACAGCGGCTCCTGCAGCCGGACAAGGATCAGCTGCTTGGCTGCCATGGTGGCGAAGAGTCGAGCCAAAAACTAGCGCATGTGAATGAAAAATTCCCACGATCCATGGTTACTATTATGATGGCTCTTCCTGACAAACCGTGCCGGCAATCTCTTCGGAAGAAGTAAGGATTAAGACAGGTCCTGCTCTAGCCGGACTACACTGAGACAGGAGGTCAGGAACAAAGGAAGTCAAGGATTACAGTGACAATGTCCTCGTTCGACTCAGAATTTAGAGAAGCACACCGATTCACAGTCCGAACCTACGTCGCAGTGGTCACAACTACTAGAGGAGCAGTCCGTGTCCAGATCTATCAATTGAACTTACTTCAAGTGACATGACTTTGGCTTGAGGACGTTCACAAAAGGAAGGACAGCAAGCGAGAGAGACTCGAGGAGAGAGAGAGAGAGGCTTCTAGAAGCTTGATGGGAACATGCAACAACATACGCAGGCTGCCCATGACCGTCCACGCCCTCTATACATGGCTGCCGGGGATTTAGACAAAGCTGGGAATTTCGTCCTGCATATCATGAGTTGGACCCCTACACATTCAAACTGTGGGCACGAAACCGTCTCTGATAAAACCAGCAACTCGTGACTTGGGCGTGCCTAGACTGCATTCGCACTTGCACGTCCTGCGTGGAAAGTTCAGGCAGCACCTACATCCTGCGCGGCGGTGTCCACGCTGCATGATATCTCAAATTTTAATGGCACGTGCTATACTAGGGAATCAGATTGAAAGACAACACAGAACAAGACGCATGCAACATCACGCTCGACAGGCATGCGTCACCGCCGCACCGGTCTGCCGAGGGCCATGCAGAAATTGCTTTGTCTGGCCTCTGAACAGCTTAACTGGAACTGCTGCACATTGAAACTGTGGCCACAAGACCCTTTGTATCTTGAAAGAGCAGCAACCCGTCATGGGGCATGCCTACATACACAGACACACACACCATGCATGGCCGCTTTCCGCGCGGCATGGCTAGATGCACTGGCACACCCACGATGGCTGCACATACAGTATGTCCGATGGGTCCCTGCCGGAGGCGAATATTGAGATTCGACAATACGCGCTAGATTCCGGCCTCGCCTTAGCTATATTCTACACACGACTCAGAACCGGTCAGTGCTAGCAGACTTCGCTACCTTTCGACTACAACAAAAGCACTTCGGCCGCGTATTCGCCTCGCCGCACTGCCGGATGCGCTGCGTCACGGATTCCTGCATTCCCGTCCCTGCTGCTTACTGCCACAGGTGCAGTCATGTTATGTACATTAAAACAAGCCCATGCGAAGCGCATCGCTGCCAACTCAAGGACCACTCACTCCGATTGGTTGTCGGAGATATCGCCCTGTTCATCAGCGTTTCTCTCCCGGAGCCTCGCAGTCGCAACGTTCTGGCTGATGCAGAACGTGCTGAGAGCGCGCTGCGCGAAGCGCCGCTTTTTGGACGGTTTTCCGCCCATGCCTCCTAGTGCAATTGCGCATGCCACAGCTAAACCCAGGAGGACAACACACGCAAAAAGTGCAGCAGAGTCAACAAAGCAGAATTCCTTAAGCAGAAACAAACGGCAGGCACACTGGCAGTGCGAGAACTAGACTGCAAACGCGCTAACTAGCTCAGCTTACTGTTCCAATCCCGATTCTGCGCTGGAAGCGCATGACGCTTGCGCAGCCGCAAGCTGGCTGCTGCGAGTCTCCTTCAACCTCTTCCCTGCCTCTTCGGACTCCTGGGATTCTGCTCCAGCCAGCAACCCAGTGCACGCACGGACCACTCTATCCGACTGGTTATCTGAGCACTGCTCGACGAATCTTGGATAGATGCGAACAGCCCACGCGAACCGCTCAGAAAAAAACAGGCACAGGAACCTCAGCCCTAGGGCGAGGTAGCCTGCACCTAGACATCCTAGAGACCCCGGACCCAAAAAGGAAACAGGTACTCTGGCACGCACGCACGATGCGAAGGCCCGCGCGAACTCCGCAGAATCCCACTTGACCAGAAGGTCAGGAGAGCTGTTACACGTCGAAACTACGGGCACGAGTCCCTCTGTACATTGGGACAGCTGAAACCGAGCAGCCCCTGACACAAGCACGCGGGTAAACATGCCCAGCTGAACCTCTTACGCGCGCACGCATACTCGACACGGCTCTAAGCTCATGCCTAGATGAACTGTTCGGGCACAGGAGGACAGCAGATACTTCCTCTCTCGTGGGTCGCTGCGCTTGCCAATCCCTTCAAGCTGCACTCCTCAACGCCGAATTGCTTGACCAGGCAGGCAACTTGCTGCACATCAAAAGTTTTGCGCCGCAAGTAGCGTCTGTAACCGGACTCTGCATTCGCCGGCCCTGATTCCTACTCGCAAGCGCACAGAACTCATTTGTACATTCAAACACGCGATTGTACGATCACCGTGTGCTTCCTTCGGAGCTGCCGTGCAATTGCAAGTCATCGGGAGCGTCCAGGATCGCGCTCGTAGAGCCCCAGCAGACGATAGTTACCTCGTTCTCCATCTTGACCGTTGCTCGCAAAGCGATGTAAGTCCTCCCGATTTCCAACGCTTTGCTCGCATGCGAGTCGTACAGAGTCATCCGCACGCCTCAGCAGTCAACAGGGAAGTAACCGATGCAAGTCTTGCGCGCGAGCTGCTTTTCAGCAGCGTACCTGGTAGATCTTCGCACGTCGCCCGAATGTCTCTGCGAGAACGCTTCTGCGACCCTGACATTTGTCGACGAAAGCTTAACCAAGGGGGACCTTAAACCCTAAACCCTCAAACCTAAACCATCTAGACCCTTAACCCTCGACCCTAAACCCGGTTTAGGCTTTCGGGTTTGCGGTTAGGGGTCTGAGGATACCGCAAACTTTGTCGAGGCTTACTTCAGCTGGCCTTATTTCCAACTTCTGTTTCATCATGTCATGTCTAAATTCGAAACATATTGAAGATATGGA
>CAJNDV010002821.1:1698-11941 GCA_905221635.1 Symbiodinium sp. CCMP2456
CGATTTAATTTCGATTTTAATTCTTTTTATCTTGGAATCGAAACATTTTTGGGCCGATTTTAGTACGATTTTACTTCTTTATTTTGGAATCGAAACATGTTTTGGATCGATTTTATTTCTATTTTATTTCTTATTTTGGAATCGAAACATTTTTTGGACCGATTTTATTTCTATTTTATTTCTAGGTTTTTTCTATTTTTGGCCGATTTCTATGGTTTCCAGGAATCCTATTGTTATTAGGAATATGATTTTCATAATACAAGACCTACAAGCAGTTCTTGGAGCACCGCTGCCCCACGTGGAACCCACACCCTGGCAAGGCAGCGAAGACACTTCGGGCAGACAAGAAGCTTGCTTTGAAAGAGCACAGGGCGAAGAACCCCTTCTTTGTTGGCATCTCCAAGCAGGTGCTGAGCTCGATCTTTGATGGAGCCATCAAGCAGGTTGAACCGTCGGCGTCTTCATCCGACTAGGCTCCATGAATGTTGACTAATGGGGTGGCCAAGATTCCGGCCATACACGATGCCATGAAGGGTGCAGACATTTTTGCGCTGCAGGAGGCTGATATCCCGGTTGACAGCCTTCCTCGGTTTTGCGAGGCTTGGAAGAAACTAGGCTACAAGTTCTTTGCAGCCCGACCGGACGAGCGCAGAGATGCGCAGAGTCATCCGCATCGGGCTCCTCACCTCTTTGGCTGCTTCACCAGTTGCCCTTGGCGACAGGCTGGACGCTACGCGCTTTGCTGCGGCCCTCATCGAGGTTCCGCACGCCAATGGCTACTTCAAGTTCCTGGCGGTTGACTTCTACAGCTTCGCGATGGACCTTCCGGCTACTAAGGTGCTTTGTGAAGAGCTCTTCGGAGCTCTCACCTGTGTGGGCCTGCCGTGGGTCTCCATCGGGGACTACAACGCCACTCGTGAGGAGCTTTGGTCGGTCTTTTCTCAGGGGCTGGCTCGCGACTTGGACGCTGACTTCGAGCCCAGCTTCACTTTGCCACCTACCTGTACCGGCCATCGACGCATCGATTGGGCCTGATTGGGCGGCGGGTCATCCCACCGTCTTGGCATCGCCAACCACCTGCTGCTCGAGTACCACCTGGACATCGACGCGGCCCAGCAGGAAACCATTGGCAGGCCCGGCAATGTTTTGGACGTGGTGGAGCCGGCGGCCATTGCTCAGGCTTTTGCGGCCCTCTGGAAGCCTTGTGATCTCGCTGCGTTGGTTCGTCAGGGTGAGTTGCAAGCTGCCTGGTGCTACCTCTCCACGTGGCGCACCCGGATCCTGGCGGCGCAAGCCAGGAGACAAATCATCGAGGATAGCTTGGCCTGCTTGTTTGGGTTTCTCAAGCGGGCCGGGGTGATGATGATTTGGCTGTTTTGCCTGCTGGTGGCTACTTTTCTCATGCCTTTTCTTCTTGGCAAGGGGGGCAGAGATGAAATCAATGACGAAGGCGAGTTCATCAACGACGAGGGCGAGCTGTGGGCGGATGCACCCTCCCAGGACTCCCCGGGCGGGTACATCAGCAAGCAAGTCTTCCGACGCCGATGGGCCAGCGTTTTCTTGTGCAAGTCTGAGGATGCAACAGGCTGGAGGTGGGATGTCGTCGTGGCCTCGTCTCGAGCAGGTTGTGCAAGTGCAGCAGCAGGCGCAGCTCGCGGGGGTCAAGAAGGATGTCGCCATTCTCCTGGAGTTTCATGGGCCAGCCGATGATGTGGTCAAGGACTACCCGAACGCCTCCCTCAGGCCCTACCCTGCTGTCAAGGGCCTTCGCAAGGACATTCAGCGCTGGTGGTGCGTTCCCCTTTCCAAGGACATGCCTGGAGCAATGGATTTGGTGCGGCGGTCCACTTTCTCGGCGCCCGAGAGGTCTTTTTGTCGCTGTTGAGGGCTGCGGTGCCCAAAGCTTTTCTGGACGAGACGGTGTGGCGAAACTTCCTCGCGGACCCTGACGACTACGTGAAAGGCAAGCTCGGCCAACTGCGCTCGTCCTTTAAGTGGGAGACTGTTGCTGGGCCTGGCGAGGCTAAGGGCAAGGGCAAGGAGATTGTGCTTCAAGGCCTCCTTCGTGTTCCGTCTGAGCTCGTGGATGGGATCGGTAAGGGTGCCGTCTTCGTCTCCAAGCTGGCCAAGGACAGCCGCGGTGGTCAGGTGCAGTGGATTGAACCTCCCGAAGGATCCACGGGCATTGAGTATTACCAGCATGCCAAGGAGGAGGCCTCTCGCGTGGGGAGCCCGCTGGCCTTTAGGCGTGGTGGAGGGAAGTCATTGGGCATTCGCATTCCCGACGGCACCGCTATGGCCCAGGCTGTCACTTGGCGCCTTCGTGGAGCGCCAATGGGTTGGAGCACCGACGACCTCCTTGCTGCTTTGGGTCGGCGTCGACGGTGCGATCGATGTTCTGGACCAGTCCCCAGGCAGGCCTTGGTTGGTGCGTATCACTCATCCCAAGCGGACGGATGATATGTCATTCCATGTCGAGGTGCCACGAGCTTCAGAGGCGGGTTCTTTCTTCAAGCTGAGGTTTGAGCGTCTGGCTGGCAAAACACGACAGAGTCTCGAAAGCAGGGCTGTCGATGCCCCTCGCAAGGGCAAAGGGCGTGGCCGCCAACAACCCGACGTGGCGGTCATGGACGTCGACGAGGAAAGCCTCGACAACAGCAGTGACAAGGCTGAGGGCGAGGTCACCGCGCCTGCCGCCGACGATGGCAAAGACACGGAAATGAAGCCAGCGGAGGGTTCCTCTCACGGCAGTGCGACGGCCCAAAATGGCGCTCTTGCTCCCAGCGACGCCGCTGGTCAGGTAGGCAGGAAGCAGCCTGCGGACGCCAGTGGAGGAGCTGCTGTAAAGCGAGCCAAGGTCCAGGTTACGGCAAAGGACGAGGACTGGTGCCTCGTTACCGATAGTGGGGGCAATGGTTGTTGCTTCCACAATTGCTTTGCCGCTGCCTATGCCATGGAGAAGGACAAGCTTGGATGGGGCGAAGTCTCTAAAGTTGTCCGTTCGAGGGCCGATTCGAGGGGCCGCGCTGTGCGCGGCGAGGTTGCGGATTTCATCGAAAATCGACAGAGCAGATACCGTGATTACTTCGCCGTCGATGATGCCAACCTCGACGAGGAGACCCAGCAGCGGCTTGAAGACGGCTGTGCACCCACTACCTGGCCCGCTTACCTGGCGGCCGTGCTTGCTGCGCCCGATTCCGCTCGAGAATTGTTGTCTTTATCAACAAAGTTGCCAGGACAAGCCAGACTGTTGTCTACGGACAACGCCAGGGCTCGTGCACTGCTTACCTGCTTTCCAAGGATGGGCATTACCAGCTTGTCCAGGCCAAGGCTGGTCGTGAGATTCCTGCCTGGGTTCACGACTTGAAGGACAGTGAGGATCTGGAGAACTTCCAGCGAGGCGGCGGTGGCAGTGCCAGGTCTTTGCCCAAGTTTCCGAGGTTTGGGCCCCCAGTGCCTATGTCTCGTCGGCAGAGGACCACGAGGACTTGATGTCAGGTTTTCGTAGGAGTGGCCGTTCTAGATCGAGGGCTCGGTCAGCGACTACCTTTGCGTCAGGCAGCAAGTCCAACTGTGCTCCTACCCCTGGGACGTTTAAGCCCTTGCCCGAGAACCGTGGGAGAGTTCGGCCTGACAGCAAGTCCTGCCGTGCTTCTACCCCTAGGACCCTTATGACCTCGCCTGAAGACTTTTGGAGTTGTCCAGGTCGTCAGAGCGAACGCCCGGTCAGCTCCTGCTTGTGGGCCAGGGAACAAGTCCAGCCGTGCTTCTGCCCCTCGGACCCCTAAGGCCTCACCTGTGGACCCTAAGCGAGCTCGGTCTGATGCCGCACAGCAAGCCTCACCGTGCTTCTGCCTCCAGGACCCATAAGGCCCCGCCTGAAGACCCTGTCAAGTTGCCCAGGTCGGATCGCTCCAGACCCAGCACTCGGTCAGCTGCTACTTTTGGGCCAGGCAACAAGTTTAGCCGTGCTTCTACCCCTAAGACCCCTAAGGCCTGCCTGTGAAGCCTGGGAGAGCTCGGTCTGCTGCTACCTGTGTTCCCGACAGCAAGTCCAGCCGTGCTTCCGCCCCAACAAACGGTCCAGAGAAGGTGCACTCTTGGTCTTGTCCTCACTGTGGTTGGCGTGTGCAATGCTCCACTGCTCGACAGGTCACCGCTGCCAAGTACAAGCGTTTGCAGCGACACCATAAAGGTCGTCGTACTCCAACTCGGCATGCTCAGTGTTCATGGGTCGAGGCCCAGCATGGTGTTGGTAGCGGGCCCGGTGAGTGGAAGTGTGGGCTGTGCTCCATGGGGCTCCCTAAGCTAGAGGGTTACGTGAGGCAAAAGAGCATCACTGAACACTTGAATCACCATCATGGCGGATGTTCGGCTCGTGAGGCCAACCGTGCGCTGTTAGCTGCAACAGGCTCTGTCGTGGTAGGTGACCGCTCTGCTCAGGGCTACAACCACCTCATTCGAAGGCACAGGAAGCAAAGACAGCTTGCTGACGAACTCGAGGCGCGCGGTCACAAGATGACCTTTGTTCCGAAGGCCCAGGGAGTTCGTGCTGGGAGCTCTCGCCACTCTTGTTGGACCTGCCTGGTGTGCCTGTTGCGGTGTTACGACCCCGACCAGCTCAGTTCGTGCGGCAGGTCGTGGCCGGCGCACAGGCAAAGAGGGGAGAGCTGCCACTCTTCAGTCTCCTGCTCTAGCGGCTTGTTGGAAGATGAACACTGAGCGGCGTCGTGCTCTCGCCCTTGCGTGGGGGCTCAGTGTCGTTGAGCGACGTCGGCTCACCAGACGGGCTGCTGTGTCTGTTGTTACGCCTCGCGGGCGGCGCGCTGCTGTGGCCAAGGTTCCTGGTGTCAAGAGCCTGCGCCGCGCGGGCGGGTGGAAGCGTGACTTGTGTGAGGAGGGCATCCGTCCGCATCCTGGGCCTTGTGCATCTTTGCGTGTGTGTAGTCTCAACTGTGCAGGTTCGGGCACTGCGTTCGTTGCTCTCCAAAGTTTTGCCGCTGACGGGGCGGATGTTTTTGGACTTCAGGAGGCTAGGCTCTCCCCGCGACAGGCTGTGAGCTGGCAGCGTGTTGCCTCTCAGCTGGGTTACAAAGCTTGGGTGATCCCTGGGCACAGAGTCGTTGACTCTTATTGGGCAGGGTGACCTACCGCAACGGCCTTGCGGTTGCTGTCAAATCTGGCTTCCGTTGAGTTGGAGAGGTACTCGGGTCACCTTGTTGGGGACTTTCTTCTCTTGGAGGTCTGTGGACGTGGTGTTGCCTTCCTCTGGCAGCGGCCCAGTGCGGTGTCTGAGGGGGGGCTGTACACTCGCCTTCAGTCGGCCGCGGTGCTTCACCCTGTGCCAGTGGCGCTGTTGTTGCTGCTGCTTCCGGTGCTGAGGGGCGGCTTCTCCCCACTCGTGACGGTGGCACGCGGGCCATTGACTATTTGGTCTCGTGTGCTTCGGTGGACTTTCGGGCCCGTCTGCTTACTGAAGCTTTCGGTGATCACTGGGGCTTTGAGTGTGTCTGCTCTTGGCTCCGCGTTGTCCGTGAGCAGCTTTTCTTCGTTCGCCCTACTGGTGCCTACGTGGTTCCCGCGGGGGTCAGCCCTGCTGAGTGGCGTGCTAAGGTTGCTGAGTGTTACAGTGCTCTGCCTGGTGTTCCTGTCTTCGAGGCTCCTGGTTCTCAGCCGACTACAGAGCTTGAGTGGCATGCTGTCAATAAGCGGCTCGAGAAGGCTTTTGCGAGAGCTCGTGCCTTCTTTGGGTCTCCGGCGCTTCGGTCCTGTGTTCGGGTCAAGCTGCATAGGGCTCTCCTGTCTCTTCCACTACGTCAGGAGACTTTGGTAAAGGTCGGGATGATGCCCAAGGCTTCAGGTGCCGTCGCTTCGCCAAGTTGCTTGGGCGCATCCGTGAGCATCGCCGTGTGGATTCGGGCCCGGCTGCCCAGCATCAGTCTAGGCGCATCACTCAGTCGTGGCCTTCGTGTCTTCTTTGGCGTGAGGATTGGGATGCGCAGGAGAGTGTGGTGGAGCGCATGACCTCTGGGGGTCGGTATGCGCATCAGTGGCTTAAGTGTCGGTCACAGGTTGTTCCTCAGTCTCTGTGCCGTGATGGCGGGCCTGCTTCGCGTGCTCCTGGTGGTTCGTTGGCCCTGCTGCGTGACCACTGGCGGCAGGTGTGGGCCCCAGCTAGGCCGGCTGATTCGGACATCCTTGACGCTTGCGTTGGGAGCACCTTACGGCGGAGGAGTTGTCTCGTATCATCGTTACTGCCACGGCTACTGCGGCCGGTCCTTCCGGGTGGACTGTTGCTGAGCTTCAGGATGCTCCCATGGACTTCTGGATGGACTTCGCTCAGGTTCTGCGGTGTTGGTTTGACTCTGGTTTCTTTCGCCTTGCGTGGTGTGAGATCTTGATGTGCTCGATCCCTAAGGGCAAGGAGCCGAGGGATGACGGTGCTGTGGATGTGGATGGCCTCAGGCCGATCAGTGTCGAGTGTGCGCTTTGGCGCCTTGTTGCCTCCACCTTTTGTCGGCGGGAGTCGGTTCGGCAGTGGGCCTTGTCTTGGGCACCTCGTGTCCACGGGGCTCTGCAGGGGCGTGACTGCTTCTCTGGGCTTTTCGCGTTGGACTCCGCGGTGCTTTGTGTGTCATCTGGGGTCAACAGCAGAGATGGCTTCAGTGGAGTCGGTGGTCGACGGCTGTGCCGGAGCGTGTTTGCTCGAGCTTTCCGCAGGGAGATGCCTTGGCTCCTGTCGCGATGTTGGCTTGCTTAGTTTCGCCCACTCGTGCTTTCGCCAGGGAGCATCCTGCTGTGCCACAGACGATCTTCGTGGACGATCGAGCGCTCACGGCGCGCAGGGTGCCTGAGCTTCTTGGGGCTGTTGCTGCGTGGCGGTCTTGGTCCCTTCGGCTTGGGCTCGTTGAGAACCTTCGTAAGCTGCAGCTCCTTGCCCGTACTCAGGCTCAGGTGGAGGCTGTTCGGCGGCACGGATGGGGTGATCATCTCAAGAACGTTGTCAGGGTTCTTGGGGTGGACTTTACTCGTATTCGCACGTCGTCCGACCGACCGTGCTTGCACGAGAGGTGGCAAGAAGCGCTTCGCATTGCCAGAATGATCGCTTTGTTGGGTGTCTTGGTTGCCGTCCGGCGCAGGTACTTTCATGTTCTGTGCACGCCGAAGGCATGTTGGGGATGGATTTTGCGCTCGCCGACTCAGCACATGATCAGGCCGATGCGCTCTGCGTACAAGTCTCTTGCTGCTGCGCATCAGATGGGCTCGTCTCCGTTGCAACGCTTGCTGGAAGGGCACCGTTGTGATCCGGCTGTCGCCGGCGGGCTGCAGGCTTGCTCCTCTTATGGGAGGTCTTCTCCGCGGCTGGCAGTGGGTCGAGTGCGGACCCTTTGATTGGCACCATGCTGAGCTGGGTAGGATGCAATGGACGCTTCTGGATACTGGCAGAATCCAGGTCCTTGCGTGGACTTGCGAGTTGAACTGAGGCTCAGGTCCCGTGATCTTTACTGCAAGGGCTCCATGCAGGTGCGTTCGGTCATGAGGCCGTTGGCCCCTGGCACGTAGCTGCATGTGGCATGGCATTGCTCGGGTTTTGATGCTTTTCGTCAAGGTTGGTCGCTTCCTGCAGATGTGCTTTCGGCGCGTCTTGGCTGGCCGGTTCGCAGCGGAGGTCGTTGGAAGGATCCTGGGGGCTTTCTTGCCAGGATCCGTGCCTTCATCTTGGAGAGGAGGTGAGGCTCTCCTCGGCGTTCTCATCTGCGGGTGGGGCGTCGAATAAGAAGCAACTTGGGGGCTTTTGCCAAAAAAAGGTTCCTTCCCAAGCTGGCGGATTTCCTGGCTCTGGCTCGGGGGCGGCTTGCGGGATTTCCCTAGAGAGGGGGCGACTGCGAAAATCGTAATTTTTAACAAAAAAGAGTTTCCGGCCTTCACATGCCAAGGCGCCAACGGGCTTTTTGGGCAGGGTTTCTCTGCCAGGATAGGTGTACATTTCGAGCGGACCTCATATAGGGTGCGAGGGGCAAGTTGCTTGTTGGAAACCTTTGCTTCTCGTCGAGCGGCCCGTGCAGGCCACAAGGCCACAACCGACACCAATCCATCTCTGCAATAATTTGCCTTGCCACGCTGATTTGTGTCAGAACCGGATGGAAGCAGCAGGCAAGAAAGCCCCTCTTTGAGGGGGTTTGGGGGGTACTTGAGAATAGTTGAGGTGGTTGTTTCGGGACTACATGCTGACGCAAGGGCGATAAATGGGTGCACCCCTATTCCTAAACTAAGATGCGCACCCACCGTGCGCACACTGTATGCACAACCTCAACCCTAAAAAGCGCAACGAAAGAGGCCGCCGGTGGTGCCGTTGCCGCAGCAGCAGTGGCTGCAGGTGTTCGGCCAGGCAGGCATTAGATTCTTGTTGAGGGCTGAAAGTTTAGGAGAGTTCAGTGTTTAGGGTTTAGGGTTGCTTGCGTGGTTTCGGGCCAGGGAATGAAGCAATGATGGCAGGCTAGTAGCTGCGTAGAGTTATGAAAATGCTGGAGTGTTGGGTAGAATTTCAGTAACAGATTCCAAACTACGCCGGCCCTAAACCTAAACCACCCTGTGCATCCTGAAACCTAAACAACGCAGAACTCGAAGCCGAACTGTCAACTTAGTTCTGCGATTTGCCCCTCATACAACCTGCTTCACTGCATCCATGCGCAGAGGCACACACGGAGATATATACAAACGAAGGTGTGTTGCTCACAGCCGGATTGATGTTTGGGGTTTTGGTGAGTGTTCGTGGCTACCTGGGAATTTGCGGAGTGGTACTGTTCAGTCGCTGTCAATTATTCAGTGTTTCACGGGTTCATCACTCGATGCACTAGTCAACAAACTAACTAATCAAAAACTGATTAATGGACTAACTGAAGGATTTCTCAGTCAAGCAATCAGTCAATCAAGCGTTCCAAGAATCAAAGACTCATTAAACCAATCGACCAACAAAAACTAATGTCGATGAAGACTTTAGAGATTTAGAATATTAAGTTAAGCAATGATTGAACTTGTCAGTTAAGCATGCATTCAATTAATGAACCAATCAGTCACTCAATCAGTCAGTCGGTCAGTCAGCCAGTTCGTTAGTCAGTCAAACACTCAATCACTTATTCGCTCACTCAATCAATCTCAATCAATCAATCAAGCAAGCAAGCAAGCAAGCAAGCAAGCAAGCAAGCAAGAAAGCAAGCTGTCAACGCATCAACTAATCAACCTGATCAACAACTCAGACAATCAACTTACCACCTCAGGAGCTAATCAGCTGACCAACTAGTCAGCGATTCAACCAATCAGCGAAGCAATCAATCAATCAAGCAACCACGCAATCAAGCAATCATGCAACCAAGCAATCAAACAAGCAAGCAATCAAGGAAGCAAGCGATGGTTCTGACGATGAGTTGTTGACGAGCACCACACTGGCTTGTACGATTTATCACTTGTGCAACAGCTAAACATGTCTGTTGTTCTCAAGACTGTGAGTGCTGTCCTGGAACATCGACAATGCAAAGTCATCACCCAGTAACCCTCCCGCACTCTCACTCCAAAACTGCGCAGTCACATGCGCAACATGCCCTGAACCGAAAGCAGGCATCGGTGCTTCTTAGGTTTGCGACTCAGGGTTACGAGGCTTGCGGTTTTTACGGTTTTAAGGCTTCCCGAAGCTTTTGCTGATTAAGCCACGAACTGGAAAGGACGCCAGCCACGCAGCACCATCCTCCCTACAACCGTAGTGCCGGCGAAGGCAAGGAGGGCTTTGCTATCCTACGGCCTGAGCACGAGCACCTCTGAGCGACCTCTTTGTTACTGCATGTGTCACACAGTTGCGATTCTGCAGCAACTACGCGGTGTTGCGTTCCGTTCCTTGCAGGAGAGCACCGTCGCGCGCAAGGCCCTGGACCAGTCCAGCCGATACGCGGACCTCTCCCTGGACGAGGCCACCCTGATCAAGAGACCTAGCTGCAAGTCGGAGTCGGAGTCGACTGTGCTAGGCTTGAACTTTGTTCACAGCAGACCCTGCAGTTCGATGCGCATGTGTGTGCAGGCTAGGTGCGCGTTCATGTATCTGCTGATCTGCAAGGAACGGCAAGCATGTGTTGGTGGCGTACATCATGAAGCCGAAGGCAGGCTACGACTACCTGGCCACCGCCGCCCACTTCGCCGCCGAGTCCTCCACGGGAACCAACGTGAATGTGTGCACCACCGACGACTTCACGAA
>CAJNDV010002824.1:0-11938 GCA_905221635.1 Symbiodinium sp. CCMP2456
CACTGTAAAGAGCTTATCTCCCAGCCCAACCCCCGGGCAGCCGCGCATCCGCGGAGCACCCCAAACCCCTCGGCCCCCCAATTCCCTTCTAATTTAATCAAAGTCACCCAGATCCTGAGCCAGCCCACCCAGAGGCGCCCCCGGTCCCACACTATTCACGCCAACATTTTTGGTCGGGGGGGGGGTCCACTATTCGGGCCGCCACATTATCAGTTTGCATCGCCACCGTGAACCTGTAAGTTTGTGTATCTTTGTCAACATCCACCCATAAGTTTGTGTATCTTTGTTATATAGCTTGAAAACTCTAAGGACACGATAAGTTTGAACGCCAACGTCCACCCATAAGTTTGTGTATCTTTGTATTCAAAACTTTGTGAAGTTTAAGTACGCGATAAGTTTGTAACGCCAACGTCCACCCATAAGTTTGGTATCTTTGTACTACAAACTTTGCAAACTTTATGGGCACGATAAGTCTGTAACGCCAACGTCCCCCATAAGTTTGTGTATGTATTTTTTTTACAAACTTCGTAAACTTTAAGGACACGGTAAGTTGGTAACGCCAACGTCCACGCATGAGTTTGTGTATCTTTGTATTCAAAACTTTGCAAACTTTGAGGACGCGATAAGTTTGTATCGCCACCGTCCTTCCATAAGTTTGTGTATCTTTGCATTATAAACTTTGTAACCTTTAAGGATGTGACAAGTTTGCATCGCCAAAGTCCCCCCAGAAGTTTCTGTATCTTTGTATTATAAACTGTGCAAACTGTAAGGAAGCGAGAAGTTTGTAACGCCAACGTCCCCCCATGAGTTTGTGTATCTTTGTATTCAAAACTTTGTAAACTTTGAGGATGCGATAAGTTTGTAATGCCAACGTCCACCCATAAGTTGGTGTATCTTTGTATTATAAACTTTGTAAACTTTACAGACACGATAAGTTTGTAACGCCAATGTCCACCCATAAGTTGGTGTATCTTTGTAGTATAAACTTTGTAAACTTTACAGACACGATAAGTTTGTAACCCCATCGTCTGCCCATAAGTTTGTTTGCGTGGGTAGTTCAGGTTTGAGGGATGCGCACGTGTAGGGATTCCGGGATCCTGGGACAAGGTTTCCAAATCAGGATCGGATTGAAGGGCCGATGTATCAGACTGAGTGTCTTTGGTTTGGGGTGTCAGGTATGCCGCACCGGTGCTACCGGACATGATGAGCTATGGTTGCCGGATCCCGAGAGAATATTCCAGCCAATCCATGAGCGTGATGTGGACATCGTGATTTTGCATTTACTACTCTTTCCTTCTCAATGAAACACTGCTCACCGAGGAGCAAACATTGAACTTCTACGTCTTGTATGATTATCTAGCTAGGGATTATTGCTGTGCCGAACAATTATTCATCTGTTTCATCGCTATGGAATTATCGGTCAGAAGCCAGGCTACCCGAATATTCACCGGCTTCTACGTGCAGAATATGTTGAAATAGTTCGTATGCTGGTGTTGAGCACTTACGAAGCAGACCTGGCTCGGCAGCACAACTGTGCCTAGTCCAAGGCTTTCAAAACTTCTTCAATTGAATGCACCTCGGGCCCAAGATTCAAGACTCAATTTGCATGGGAATGTCCTGCCGAGAATCTTGAATCTTGGATCCGAGCGGTGTTCAATAGAATACGTTTCGAAGCCGCTTGAATCTGCACCATCTTGTCCCACGGCAAGAGTTCTGTGCTCAAAAATGATTTAAACTTCTACGATATACACGATGGGCGAGACCTTATATATTTATGGAGCTTGTGTACTGCCTGTGTCCATACCTGCATACATCCGTCCATGCATGCATGCATGCATCCCTACATACGTTCGTACATCCATATATGTGTATTCTGCCTGCCAGGTTAACCCACTTCTCTTTGAATACTCGTTGGAGTTTCATGATCGAACAGGGGCTTCGCTTGAAGAAAGTGGCACACAGAGTCAGCAAACATTAAACAGCTTCTCAACGTAGCAAGTTTGATCGACTAGCTGGCAATCTCTCTCTAATTCCCCTTTCCGATCCAGCAAGCCGAGCCAGAACTCCGGACTCTGTTGTGATTTGCTTGCTTCAAGTGTTGCCGCCACTCCGGAGGCGACCACAGTAATGCTGCAGTCCACCCGTAGATCCTTGGATCTGTATATGTTTTGTCTGTGTGTATATTTATACACATTTCTACACACACACACACACACACACTTCTTTTCATTGTCGTTGTTGTTTTTTGTTTTGCGGGGGAGGGGGGCTGTTGCTGGCGAAACGGGCTCTTGATGTTGGGGTGTCTAAGGGGGCGGCTGCACAGCTCAGGGGTTTCAGGTCTCGGATAGTCGGGCTTCCGCTGAATGATTTCCACCCGTAAAGCCGATACTGTAAATGCCGCCACTCTCTCCATCCCCATACCCCTGTGCTGGAAGTGCCAGAAATGCGAGATCTCCAGCTTGTATGTGCAATTGCGGACACCCCTATTACTCTGTGCTTGTCCCGCTTTTTTTGCATGGTCCTAATAATTCGTGTTCTTATTTCCTTTTATTTCAATATGGTTGTCACCACATTACTAGTAGATAGGTTTACGCATGCATTAGAATAGAAGGTCTCTTCTGTCTAGCATATAAATATAAATATAAATATATATATATATATACATATTTAGAAAGCCAGAAACCCCCAAACGCTTAAACCGGAACCGTAAGCCCCAATAACCTAAACCCCAGGCGCCTAAGCCGAAACCCTAAAACCTTAAACCCTAGCCCGTCCGAGTGTGAGTGCTGAAACCCTAAACCCCAACGCTCGTGTTGGTTTTGTCACCCCTGACAGCAAGGCGACAGAGCTGCCCAGCGAGGTTAGCCACGAAGTGGGTCGTCGGCGTGTCTGCGACCCGGAGATGCTGGAGTGCTCGAAGTATCTAGGGACTTAATAAGGAGTTCAATGTGTTCATGATCTTGTGTTGAATTCAACCCCATGCCCGATCCCTTTGGGCAGCACGGGGGTTTACAGCCTGGCTTCCGCATCTTCGGCGTCCTCGGGTTTGAAAACTACGGCTTCTGAGCACAGTGCGCAGTCCAGCGGTGACGAAGCGTCCTTGGTCGGTTCATCTGGGTTCCAGGAAGGCGGCGATGACCTGAGATGCGTAAAACAAAATCATTGTTTTGAGTTTCATGTAGCACTTGGGAGGCGAGAAGGTGCACTGGGTCTCCAACTGGTACCACCCCGCACTTGATGACGCTTTGTTGGTCTGGCTGTGTTCTTGATCTATTGGCTTGGGGTGATGATCGGTTTGGGGTGATGATCTTATTTCTCAGCGTTGGCTTTCAGCCATAGATACGGCTCCGTCGCAAAGATCTCTCACTTTTGACGACGGGTGCCTTCATTTCGATATGAGGCGACATGTTGCAATGCTCTCCTGTAGGATTCGGAGGTTCTACGGCCTTAAGCTCACAGACCAGCCTCAACTTTGAAGCCTTCCACACGCACACACACACACACACACACCCACTGGTCTCTCTTGTGTTGCTCGGAATGCTGCCTTCTTGGCCAGGAGGTGAGGGTTGCAACCTCCCGAGGAGAGCGGCAAAATTCGATGCGCTCTCTCAAATTCGCCTTTCATGCATCACTACTTTTCTGTTACCATGCGTATTTTCGTGATCATAGGGTGGCATTCCAGCTGCAACCCAAAACTGACTGACATATCATATTTCCCAACATTCAATCGCAGTTTGTGCTTTGGCTTTGGATAGCTGTCTGTCTGGTAGCGGGCAGCCATTGGACAGTCTACTTGACAATTGTCATTGCACACCAAGGAGCGTTTGTTCGGATGCACAGCTTCATAGCCTGCCAGGCTTTCAGCCAGAAGACCCCCCAAAGGTTTGAGGCTTTGAGCCTTTCCCGAGAGGTGCAAGCAGTCTTGAGGTTACGAGGCTTTCAAGTGTTCCGACTTCCTTCAGGACTGGGGTAGGGCACAACTCATTGAAATCTCCGATGTGCAGTTCCCTGTGTGAACTTGACACCGGAATGAAAGACCACTCCGGCGGGATTCTTGCAAGATCTGAATCAGGGTAGCTCGCGGCACCTTAAAGCAAAGAAGGTCCTCACTCTTCATATGACGTGGCAAAATGGTACAGTGGTTCAGCAGCGTCCCATTGCAATCTGAGATTCTTTGTTGCAACACTGCTCTGTTATCGCCGGCACGACCTGCCGAACTGACCGAGCTGCCTGCGATGTAATAGCTTAATAGCGTCGAGCGCCGAAGCAAAGCCTGAGCCAACCAGTCAGAACCCGGTTCCAGGATTTATGCTTGGTGTGGGCTGGAAACGTTCTGGGACGAAGCTTTATACCGGCATGTCGGAGTGGGAGTTGCCTTATGCATTGCCGCCGCAGCATCTTCTCCAAAGCTTCTGCTACTTTGTTGTTCGCGTTGCATGATATGGACATGGCAGCCACCACTAGGCTCCACAAGCTCCACAGCCATTCTGGTCATAGAAATCACTTCGAAGCCCGTCTTGAACATGTCCGGCTACATGTCGCACTCCGAGTGGCTCATCCTGATCCAGGCGTTTGGGGCACTTGGCCTCACCAGAACTATGAGCACCAAGACGTTTGTCCCACTTTGGCAGGAGCCCTGGGTCGCTGATCCGGATGCGAAGGCGTCGGGGCTGCCACGCGGGGAGCCTGGTCCTGGCATGTCGTGGCTGCTGCTTCCACGCAGTCTCCCGGTGCTGCCTGGCACCCTAGGTGATGAGCTGGGCCGTGAGATTGTCCGTGAGATAGAGGCGCACCCTAGCGCGCTCGAGCCGTGCGCCCTGCGCTGGCCGAGACGCTGCTGGCGGGAAGGTTCAAAAAGCCCAGGCTGCAGGGTAGTTGCGGCTGCCATCTGACCTTCAACCTTTCATCCCTCCGGAAGGTCATCTGTGCACAGTCTACCATCTAGTTCAGGCTAAGCGTCGGTTTGAATCAGATTCGATCCCGTGCTCACCTCCAATCACGTCTACTTGGCTCAACTCGCTGTCAAATTCATGAATTAGACAAGCTACTGCATGCACATGAGGCATTTTCAAGCCACTCTGAGCCCTCAAATTGCAAACCCCGAGCCCGAAACTTCCTTAAGAGCAACCTGGCACTTCTCAGTCGCGTCCTTTCGGATGGGCTGTTAATGCTTTGCTCGCTTGGTGTTCAGGGAGTGGGGCAATTGGAACCTGAGGCTCATCATGACGCACAGATCGTCGTGGTGTTGGCAGTTGGCATTGCGCAGGGAATAAGAACATCACGCCCATGAGCCAAAGCAAAAGCCTCGACCAATGACCTAGAACCCCAAACTCTGAAGCTCAACACGAGGAGACACGCCTGTACAGGCCTCAGGAACCGTGGAGCTTTCAGGGGTGCTGTTCAACAGGTTTTGCTTCTGATTACACTGTTCAGAGCGCAGTACAAAGCAAGGGAGAGAGAGAGAGAGAGAGAGAGAGCGCGAGCATTCTCATCAGATCATGTGGGAGTTCACACAAGTAAGTGGAACATCCGACACCGTCTGCGTAGCCACTCCCGCGTGGGTGCGTAGACACGCGTACTCCAACATCTTTGCTGCTTTGCGTAGGCTGCGTGGGCCTTGGAGTCGGTAAGGCGCAGTCACCATGTAGGCTGCTCGTGGCCTTGGGTGTCGTTTTCGGCAAAAGAGGAGATCGCTTTTTCAATCGCGAAAAATCTGTTGTTTTGCTCGTCCAAGAAGTCCAGGATGCAATGACTTCAGCAAGCAACTAAGTGCCAGGCTGCGTAGATGGGGCTTGCGCCCAATTGTGCATAGATATGTCGGCATGTGCAGCTTGTCCAGTAGGCAGCGGTATACCGCGTAGCCCACGCAGGCCCCACAAGGATGAAGGAGAGCAGCCGGTACAACAAAAGACTTTACTCATCTGACTCAGGCCACATCTGCTTAAGCCTTCCCGCCAGTCGCCCAGCCAGAAGAAGGCGAAGGCGCGCAGGAGTGACGATTGAACTGTTAAGTTGGTGCTCTGAGCCATTTCGAAGGAATGGGCGCCCGTGCATGAAGACAGAGGGAGTTGAGGATGGGAGGCAGTGGAGGGACCCTCCAAGCTGCACAGGTTGTTGAGCAGACCGGCTTCGGACCAGACCTCAGAATGCTTCAGCTTGGATCTTGGGGGAGATGAACGGATTTCGCGATGGACTCCGATGCTTGGTGCCTCGGACTTGGTTTTGTGGGCCAGGTGTCGATCCTGGGGTTCTGCCTTAGCCTTTGAGCGGGCCTTCTGTTTTGGACTTCGATGCTTCCCCACATCCGGCACCTGTCAAGGCTACCTCTGTGACGTGTTCTTTGGGTGCTGCTGGCAGCGCCCGCGGATCGACTGAGGCCACGATGTGACTTGCAACCTTGTTCTACAACTTCCTTTTAGTTTTACGTTTCCGGATTTCTCAGCTCCCCCATCGTTGGATAACATTAATTCTTAACCATTTCTTATCCGGGGCATGGAAGTCCGTCCTTAGCCATCTGGCCAGAAAAACACCGCCAAGATAGTCTCCTGCTGTGTGCACTAGGGTTAGGGCTTGGAAACCACCCAAAATAAGAAACGTAGCCTCCCACATTTCTTATTTTGTTCCTGCCGGTTGCCCTAGGCTTAGGGCTTGGAAACCACCCAAAATAAGAAAAGTAGCAACCTACAGTTGTTATTCTGGCCTCTGCCCCATGCCCTAGGGTTAGGACCATGGAACCCTCAGAAAGAAGAAATGATTCCAAAACGTTGGGTACGCTTCATTTCTTGGGTAGAAGGCATTTTAAGATATCGGCTTTTTCCGTGGTGTCCGGCTGACGTAGCCCCTACAGTTCTTATCCAATCGTTTCTTGTACAGTGATTGCACTGTAGTACTAGTACTAGTACTGGCACAACAACCACTACTACTGCTACTACTGCTACTTCTTCTTCTACTACTGCCACCACCACCACTACTACTACTACTACTACTACTACTACTGCTACTACTACTGTCAACAAGAGAAGAACAAGAATCATAATGTTCATACTATCCAAAAAACTATTTGATTAGTAGTGTTTCCAATCACGCAAGTATTAAACCTCGTGCAGTGCCGACGGCGACCACGAGGACGACCACGACGACGACCACACCAACGACAACGCTTACTACTGCTGCTGCCGCTGCCTCCAATACTTACATCCCCATTTCTCTTGGCTGCAATGAACCGTGGACTAGGCCACGTTAAATGATACCAAGACAAGAACCCTGCCTATGCAAAGCTGTCCTGCTTGTCAATAGGGCTTAAGCCTTGACACCAGTCTTAGGGGCCAAGAGTGCGTGAGAGTTGCAGAAAATGGGAGACCCTAATGTAGTCAAATATCCCAGTTTGAAACACCTCTCATAGATATAGTTATGAGTATGGACGATGCCTCTGCAGCAAATGGAACGTAGAACAGACACTGAGACACCCGATTCGTCAGATGACCATTTGAACGACCTTTCGGGCCCAGGATTGCACTACTTGTCAGGACTCAAGGTAAGGCTTGTAGCTGTTCAAAGTGTAGCAGTGTACGCAGCATGCCGGGGTCTATTGCAAACAAACCAAGGCCTTCAACTCGGATCCATGGACCGTCAGCACGTGGCGAAGCACCATGTGCATGCACCTCAGTGAAGGCTAGGGGTTCAGGGATGTAGGATTTAGGAAAAGCTACCAAACCCAAGTCCAAGGCCCCGATATAAAACTCCCGCAAGTCCCGAACCCCAAACCCTGAACATGAAATCCTACGTGAAGACAGCAGCGCTTAAACATCGACCACCACCACCACCACAGCCACCACCACCACCACCACCACCACCACCACCAACTTCATCATCGCCAGGCTCAGCCCCAACGGTCATGCACATCATCGCCGTATCCGTAAGTAATGGTGATCACTACTACTACTACTACTACTACTACTACTACTATATACTACCACCATCACTATTACCACCACTACTACTGTCACTACTACTACCACCACCACCACCAACTACTACTAAGGGTTTCGGCTGGAGCGTGGAGCTGCGTTTTGGGTCGGGCATGTAGGGCATTGTCTCACGAAAGTTCATGGTTTTCTGGGTGATTCTGGCTGCCTACCTTTTATACACGATGAATACGAGGGGCTCTACTTCGGAAACCTTCCAGCCGCGGGGGTTCCAGACATATAGCGAAGCACCCCAGCAGCTAAACCTGAGGGTTGAGCGCAGGCCACGACAAAGGGTCCAAGCGAACAATGGAACGTTTTACCGAGGGAGATGGCACACTCCAGCGATGTTGGGAATGATAACAACGCCTGACATGCCGGAAGCACTTCAGGTTCCTCCTCGAGCTGCACGCGCCCAACAACACCCGCCTAATCTCGTACAACATAGGCGGCTTGGACCCAGCGTCGGCAGCACAGCAACTAGCGCGTGGTCGTGAGTCGTGATCCAGGAGACACATTGGGGGTGTGGCAAAGAAGACATCCACTAGACAATGGAATCTGGTTGGCGAGCCATTCATGCAGGTGTTGGCATTTTTCTGGCACCATGGATAGTCCGTGATGCAAGGGGTCTCCACCTGCACCTGGCACCCTGGTAGGCTTTTGCATGTCAAGTGTGAGTTGCCTCACCTGTGTCTGGATGTGACTGGTTTTTACCAGCAGGTAGAGCAAACCAAAGAAGGTAACAACTCAGCTGGAATACGCAGTGTTCTTTGGAGCAAGCTCAGTAAGCTTCTGCAGGGATTGCTTCGGCGAAACCTTTTGCTGCTTGGGCCCGACGCTAACTCGGTCTGTGAAGGAATTGCTGGACTTATCGGACGAGGAGTTCCGCGACAAGAGGCCCGCCAAACTGATCAGGAGTTCATGCAACTCATACGCGAACAGGACCTAGCGGCTCGAAACACGTGGGGCAAGGCGACTAAGCGGGTGCCTGCACTTTCCACTATGGTGAGGTACGCACACAGATGGATTATTTTGTCTTCACGAGGAGAATCTTGGTGGCTCAACAGGCGAGAATGGTGCGACCGATGCCACTGGACCTGACTCTCTGCGTCTTGCACCGATTGCAGGCTCGATTCCTGTTTTAGCAGGGTGGGTCAAGGCTAGGCAGACAGCATCTCGATTCCTGCCCTGCGTGAGGCTTTTCGCAATGGGAATCCAGTGCTGCAAACTGAGCTGCGACCGCAGATCACTGCTCTAAGCCAGAAGCAGAGAGATGCTGGCAAAGGCACCATAGGAGACCTGAATCAACAAATCCTTAAGCTTTGTGCTATTTCCCCGTGGGTTCCACTGCCAAGTTCGCTAAGCCCTCCCCAGAACTCTCAAGCTGTGCAAACTGGCATCCAGAAGCTTTGGGAGCTGCACAAGCAGCTCAAAGTAACGCAGAAGCTTTGGGAGCTGCACAAGCAGCTCAAAGTAACGCGAGCTGCTGCACGCACAGGCAACACGTTCGCTGAGTGGAAAGCCTTCGAAGCAGTCGCCCAGCAGTACCGCAGCCTCAAACGTCTTAGCAGACAAATCCGGCGCCAGCGAACTGAGCATTTCATCGAGTTAGCTCATCAGGCTGCACAGCAGGGGAAGGTTAGTGAGGTTTATAGGATTGTCAGGGTGCTAGCACCACGGCGTCACACAGCCATCCGATGCCCGGGCGGTCACCTTCTGACAAAGCCGGGCAAGTCCAGCAGACAGCCTGGGGACCTTAATTAGACCGCTTGGACTGCAAGACCCGAGCTCTAAAGTCCTGGGGCTATTGCCCAGGAGCTCCTTGCCAGCGGACCGCAGTTTGCATCTAACGAGGGCCGCGTGATAGATTCTGTCATCACTCGTGCTGCCAGGCATTGTGCTACAGTCAAAGACCTCGGTCATCAGTGTCGGCACGCCACAGGCTCCATTGCACATTCCCAAGGCACAGTCACTGATCTACTTGGGCATTGTAGCCTCGTATCAGAATTTCGAGCTGCAAACGTGTCGGCACCGAATGACGACCTTTCGCATAGTTCGGCATAAATTGCAAATAACCGTGCAGTCAAAGATTCCTCACCCTTTTACATGCGGCCAAGCGAAAAAGATCGCCGTGCCGGTCTTTGAGGGGCCGGAGGGCGTGAGTGTTCGCCACGAGGTGTTCCAAGTAGCCTGTCAGGTGTTCCACATAGGTCCGCATGTTGAAACAGGGCATTATCAGTGTGTTGTAGTCGGCTTCTTGCACCCTACCACGTGGTGAGGACCAGTGCAAGCACGAGTCCTTAGCTGAGTCTCCGAAGTGACTGTCTCCAAAGGAGACTGCTGCACCTTAGCAGGAGCCGACCAGTCCTTAGCTAAATCTCCGAAGAGAAGAGGAGACTGTTGCAACCTAGGCAGGGCCAACCAGACCTTAGCAGGGTCTCCGAAGAGACTGTCTGCAGAGAGACTGCAAGGTCCTCAGCGGGAGCCGTGCAGGCTCCATTAAGGGATCGAAGCCCTCAGAGCACTTGTGAAGACCTGAGTACGGACGCGGGGGCCTTCAAGCTGAGCACACTCAGCCCTGCCCTCTGCCGGGCAACTTCCATTTGTCCTTGGTCAAAGCGAGGACTCGCTTCCTGATGTTGTTGCCTAGCCGAGCGAGCACATCATGATGAATACCTCGCTGGTCCCATCCTAGCCGAGCGGCGAGAGGGGAGTTGGGGACACTACAAAGGCGAAGGTCCCCGAAGCGCGGACACGTCCAACAGACATGGTGCAAAGACGGGACAGTAGCCACGCTACAAAACGGGCACTCATGCACGATGGTTTTCGTGTCATCAAAACAGACAGCAGGGCTCACAAACCCGCCAATGGCCACACCAATGGCATAGCCGTCGTGTTTCTGAATCCCGACGTAGAGGTTTTGGATCAGCTGGGGGGTGAGAACAAGCTGCTGGTTCCTAGCCGTGGCTGAGTCGATGCGCTCGGACTTAAGCCACTGCAGAGCCTGAGAGAGGCGCCTGTCCGCATGCATTGCATGCAGAGCCTTGTCCTGGGAGGGTTTTGGGGCTCCAAACCTGAACGCCTCAGCACCGTTGGACGCTCCGCGCGCTTGCGCCGTCCACGCCCACTCAGACAAAAGTTTTTCGGTGTGCTGCTTAAAGCAATTAGACCACGAGACTCCGCAGCCTTCAGTGCTTCGTGCCTTCTGCCATCTGTCAACGGCCTTCAAGACACGGGACACACACGGCTGCAACCAGAGCCAAGTCACAGCGGTGGCCGTAACTAAGGACGTTACGGAGCCCAGGGGCTGCGCGTCCCTTAGTGAACGGACCACGCAGTCCTGCCCTGAAGAGGGCGAGCAACGAGTTGGAGTCCGTCTGAGTGATATCACGACCGTTGAGGCCTATCCCCCAGGTCACCTTGGCCGTCTGGCAAGAGCGAAGCCCTGCTCCAAGGACTTCGCCCTCAGCTTCAGCCGGTATGCCAGCTGTCTGCAAGTGTCGTCTAGCAGCTGCCGTGCGAGTCTAGCAGCTGCCGTGCGACCCCAGACCTACTGCTACTAGCATTACTACGACTACTACGACTACTACGACTACTACGACTACTACGACTACTACGACTACTACTACTTCTTCTTCTACTTCTACTACCACGACTACTGCTACTATTACTACTACTACTACTACTACTACTACTACTAGTACTACTACTACTACTGCTGCTGCTGCTACTATTATTATTACTACTACTACTACTACTACTACTACTACTAATTACTATTGCTGCTACTACTACTACTACTACTACTACTGCTACTACTACTACTACTACTACTACTGCTGCTCTTGCTACTGCTACTGCTACTGCTACTGCTGCTACTACTACTACTACTACTACTACTACCACTACTACCACTACTGCTGCTGCTGCTACTACTAGTACTACTACTGCTACTACTACTACTACGACTACTA
>CAJNDV010002825.1:6853-31178 GCA_905221635.1 Symbiodinium sp. CCMP2456
GACTAGTTCACCTTTTAGACCAAGCTTGCAACCAAGATTGTGAAGCAATCTTGCAATCTTGGTTTCCACAAGGTAAGCTGCTCGGCGAGCAGGAGCAGGTGGGGCAGGAAGGGGGGAGCAAGATTGCAAGCAATCTTGCAATCTTGGTCTCCAACAATAAATTAGACGGCGAGCAAGTGGGGCAGGGGCAAGAGTAGCAAGATTGCCAAGATTGCACGGCCATCTTGCTCCCCCCGTGCCTGACCAAGATTGCCAAATTGATTGTTCTAAATTCCCGGCACAATGTACTACTAGTACTAGTACTAGTACTAGTACTAGTACTACTACTACTACTACTACTACTACTACTAACACTAGCACGACGCCAGCTGCCACGACGACGAGTACTACTTCCACCACATGTCCGACCTGCCCAGCAAGGAGAGGAAACCAAGACGCATCCAAGACCAGAAGTCTGCGACAGACATTACCTGAGCGTTGCTAAAACTTGGGGCTTCTTTTTGAGGAGCCGTCCTGGGTTTGGGTGTAGGGTTTAGGGTTTAGGGGTTTTGGGGTGTAGGATTTAGGGGTTTAGAGCTGCTAGCAAACGGAAGTCGGTTGGAAGCTATGCCTGTTTGATTGATATGAGCCTGCTGTAACAGGTCCCTGGAACTCGAGCTTTTAGCAACTCCCGCCTGGTCAATGCCTTTGTGGCCAAAGTAGCCACTCCAAGCGAAGTTTGCATTTTCGATGATATCTCGTTCGAAAGCTTCCTCTATTGCATAGAGCTGTTCCTGGTGCAGTATATACAGAGCGAGGATGGTAAAAGAGACCAGCACAACGACCGTGAGGGGAAGCTCCAGAAATGTATTCTCGGTGTCAATCTCCCACTTTATGTACTCCAAGTAAACGCTTTGTCGGACTCCTTCGGACATAACTATGTCGTCATACGTGATGGTCTTGTGGCGCTTCATGGTGTTCACGGCGCTATAGAGAGCCTCGTCGTGCTTCACAGCTGTGAGATCTTCATCGAACTCCAGCTCCCCTGATGCCAACACAGTCGTCCCAAGAGCCAAAAGACCAGTTTCTCCGGCCTCTGGCTCCTCGTCGCGCTCGTGCTCTGCACCGAAGAGCTCCGAGGGATGCGCTGCTGTGTGCCCATGGTGGGCAGCATGCGACTGCATGGAATGTGGGATGCCCGACATGGTAGCTGATCGCGCACTTCGGCGCTCTACCTGTCATCAGCCTGTGGTGGTGTGGTGCAAGCACTGCACTACGACTCACTACGACTGGAAGCTCATCTGTTGCCGGGCTCGGGTTGGGTCGGGATGCAATGGTCTCATAATTTTGAGACCTTGAGCGAGTCTTATCGGTTGCTGGCAGGGTGTATATATATAGATATGCATGCATGTACACATACACACACACACACATATACATATGTACAGCACCTATACATACAGACAGATATATATATATATATAGAGATACATACACTATGTGTAGTTGTGGATACGGTTATCACACGCAATATACACCTCGGTTGCACTAGGTGGACATGACCTCGTGCTTGAACTTGCATTGCCACTTGTTCCGTTGATATGCGGGGTGCCAGCGATTTGCTGATGTGTAGACTCTCTACGACTCTACGCCACAGCATGCAGAGCCAGCGCGATGTCGGTCACCAAGTCCATCATCAGAGGCCTAAAGATCCTTCATCAATTTCCTCTAAAGGTGGTGGGCACTGAAGAGTTGGAGGAGCTGCCTTGACCTTTGTTGGGCATTCCGTGGAAACTTCTGGCCGTAACGGCCTTGCAGAAGGTATTTCAATCCGGGTCCTTCCGCAAGGTGCAGACCAGGAACGAGAAGCCCCCACTTTCCTACATAGCATCTTGGCTAAAAGCATGCTATCGGGCAAGGCTTATTTTTTGTGGAATTCTGCGGTTTGTGCAATGACGAAAAGGGAGCTGTTTTGCAGAGACGACGGTCAAGCGCGATCTCCTGTTAGGCCGTTTATATAAGGGGGACCTCAAGAGCATTTCAGACCGGAAACTTGGCTGCAACATCGCTGCAATCCTTTCTACCGAATTTCTCTCACCGTGGTCAGACAGACTGATGCATGTCGTGCCTCTGTTGGACGAACCCCTATGCCTTTTGAAGTCGCTCCGAGGACAAAGAACGTGAAAACACCACTGACATCCCCAGGAGCTGGTTTCCAGTCCTTGCCACTATGCACTGCTCACACCAGAGATGCGATCTCTTCTTTCTAACTCGCCCTGGTCAGGCAACTACTGCTGGCAGCATGTGGAACACCAGAAGCATCATTTTGATGCCCCTGCCAAGCGGGTTTGCACAGGATTCTGAGCAGCTCTGACCAAAAGCAGCATCCAACTAGCTATAACGGCAACCGGGTCGGATGTTAAATGGGAGTTTCCGAAAATTAGGGTACCTTATATTGGGGTCCTTATAATAAAGATCCTACTATTTGGGGTACTATAATAGGGCCCCCTATTTTCGGAAACCCCCAAATGGCAAATGCTGGAAAATGAGACGCCTCTGCATCTGAAATCAGAAAAAGCATGCACGGAGCCAGCCGACTCCTTGGAAGATCCTTTGTGCTTCGTGCAATCTGCTTCGATTTTGTGTCCAGAGCCCAAACCATAGCCCAAACTTGAATACACAATGCCGCAAAGCATCATGATCCCCCCATCCTAGAACCTTACAAGCCCTAAACCCTAAACCCCCCAAACCTTCGTGGATGGAACTTTTGGGTTACCAGCCGATGGCCTCATTCGGGTTCGACCAGTTGGAACTCCCGAGCTCCCGGAAATAGGAGAGGACAGCGTTCCCTTCACCTCAGAACTCGTAGGATTAAGAATCCCTAAACCCCTAAACCCTCAAAATTCGTAGGATTGGGGATCCCTAAGCCCTAAACCCTCAGGATGAGTAGGATTAAGAATTCAACAATATAACGAATAAAAAATGAGAATAGCATTTAATCAGTGTTTTCGAAAATGGAAAATGATCATACTTAGCAATCATAAGTTGCAGAAAATCGGTATGCTCATATTCATAGCTCGTAACTCAGCAACTGTAGGAAAACAACAGTCTACAAAACCACAACCCTAAACCCTAAACCCTAAACCCCTAAACCCCTAAACCCTAAACCCTAAACCCCTAAACCCTTTCTTTTTCGGGCGCCTCGTTGGAGACGAATAGTTCCCGTGCGCTGGCCTTCATCATCGATGAGATGGCCCTCGACCCAGTCCTGGGCTATAGGTTCCGGGGTGTAGGGTCTAGGGGCTTAAGGCTTTAGGGCTTTAGGATTAGGGTTTAGGGGTTTCAGGGTTTAGGGGCTTAGGGTTGAGGGCTTAGGGGTTTAAGGTTTTAGGGGCTTAGGGTTTAGGGCTAAGGGGTTTAGGGTTTAAGATTCTTCTCGGAGGCCCTTTTGTGTAAAAAACTGTTTGTAGCTCTTTCTTGCGAATGTATACGATTCACTGAAAGGAGACATGACTTCAATAGCAACCTGGGGGCCCCTACAACTCTCAGGGTCGATGTGCACCTCCTGCCAGCGAGCTCCTCCTCGAACTTCCAGCGTCCGTCGCGGCACTTCGAGATCGAGTAGCTCTGACCGAGGTTCAGCCCGTAGTACCACCTCAGTGAACCAGCTAGGGAATCTTGTCGGAGCAAGAAAGGGTCACAACCACACCCACTGGCATCCGCCGTAACTTTATATGGACAGCTCGATTTCTGACCGCAGTCTTTCAAAGTGTTACAGGACTTCGAACATAGCTGCCACACAGCTGCCTGCCCTGCAGTCGGTAGAACATCCGACTCTCCTCCACCTCCCGCAATGGCTGGAGTTTGAGCTGGTGGGATTCCCGAAAGAATCTCGTGTTAGGGTGTTAAGCTATGCTTTACAAGAGGACACCTTCAACCAACAAAAGCCTGCAACGAGTCCCTGACTATCTCTCTGTTGTCACCAGTGTATCGGCCCCGAAACTCCAAAAACCACCCCAACTCAAAGCCGAAGTCTTGCCGTTATCAATGGCCTACCGGAACGCGTAAGCTTTCACCCCTGAGCTCCAACATGGTCAAGGCATAAGGAGATAGAGGGCTTACATAGGGTTTAGGGTTTAGGGCTTAGGCTTTAGGGTTTTTTTAGTGTTCAGGACGGGTTCAGGGCCGGAAACACCACACTCCAGAAACGGGCTTAGACGGTCATCGTAAAAATGGCACGAGAAGCACCAACAAGAATAATGACAAACAACACTAGCAATAATGACAATAATAACAAGCAAACGTCATAGTTGGTTCAAGAATATTAACATCAATAGGAGTAACAACAATTATAGCAACAGTGCTGCGCAGACAAATAAAATGGAATACATAATGACGGTAACAACAATACTAATACCAATGGTATTACCTGCCGTTAGAATACTGGTGCTCCTCAAAATATGCAGACCCCTAAACCCTACACCCTCCACCGAGGGCCTCTTCTACGGAATCTCCAGACTCCTCCTCGCTGATGACGGCCTCAACGGAAGGCAACTCGGCAGGCGCGAGGACCACGTTCCCCACGTAGTACAGGCCTGGAGGGGTTGGGTGGAGTTTGGGGTTGGGATGTAGGGTTTGGGAGTTGGAGTGCTGAGCTTGGCTTTGGGGTTTTCGGGGCTAAGTCCAAGGCCTGCGGCTTGGAGTTTAGGTTTTGGGCATTGGGTTTTAGGTTTCTGTGCCTTGGGTGGGCTGAAGGCCAAGGGGCTGGGCTAAGATGGTCCCCACGCTTCCGGATTGAAGAGATCGACTCGGGGCTTCTGGCTTAGCCATCTTGTTTTTTTAGTTTTTTAGGTTTTAGGGTTTAGTTTTTTTTTATCACCTCTTTTCCTTCGCCTGATAAGGGTTAGGGTTTAGGGTTTAGGGTTTAGGGTTTAGGTTTTTTGTAGGGCGTGGGTGCGAGAACAGGGCTGTGCGGTCTTTATTTTTTCGTTGACTGGTTCCCGGTCCTGCACCCACCGCCGCCAATCCCAAGATCACCAGCAGCCGCGCAAACTGCGAATCGTCTGTGCTCCCTGATGGAAGGAAGCCCTTCGTGAAGAAAGAGGGCTGGAACACCAGCCAAAACCTGTTGCAAAGGTTTCCGAGGCTGCAGAGAACCGAACGTTCGTGTTCAATGCAGCTGTGATGTGGGACTTTCCGAAAATACGGGGTACCTTATTTTGGGGTCCTTATAATAGGGACCCTGTTATTTAGGGTACTATATTAGTACCCCCTATTTTCGGAAACTCCCATGTAAACTCAAGCATCTCAGAGCTGAGACGGGGGCAAATCGTTTCCAGCCCCCAGGAGTAATCCGAAGGCAGCGAAGAGGACATACTGCCTCAAGGGAAAGCTTAGGAAATCTGAACCGTGGGGCGGCACGTCACTTTGCAGGAATGCCTATAACTCTATAACTCACAACGATCGCTTTCTGCAGAATGGGATCTTTTTCTCACAGAAGTGGTAGGGAATGGAGCTCTGATCCCTCGAAGCCCTCCGAGTTCGGCCTGTAGGGTTGGAGTGTGTCAGCCTTCTGAGTCATCGTCTCGCGCTCCTCCTCGCAAGTCAAATAAATGTGTCGGCTTCGAATGTCCATACTGGATACTGGGTTGGCCTTTAAAGCCTCTGAAAAATATTTATATAAAGGGCCCCTTATAAATCCAAAGAAGGAAACTACAAAATGTCCCAAAAACCTACCTAGGATAGATTCGACCCGGCATGATGACAGCTGCAGCGCAAGTAGAAGTATGCAGTCCTGCGTGATTCGTTTTGCAGAGTTCACCGACATTCGAAGATCCAGCTGGGGAAGTCTGCTCCCGACAGTTCGTACCCTCAAGCCCGACACGGAAATCAGGCGCGTGATGCGCACCCATCTACGGCTACGATAGCCAGCTTCAACATCTATCTTACGCTCTCATCCGGGCCTCTGAGATCAGAGACTCGAGATCGCCGTTCCCAATCCGCAAAGCTTTGCGGTCACTGACCAGTAGCTCTGCCTGTCGCGTCATCTTCAATTTAGAAGCGAGCTTGAAAACTGCAGCCGCAGGAGGAGGAGGGAGAGGACGAGGAGGAGCAAATGAGTAGTGGTGGTAGCAGTGCGACGATGACGACGACGATTTGTTTTACTGAAACCAGCAGCGGCAACAGCAATAGCAACAACAACAACAACAACAACAACAACAACAACAACACCAACACCTACTGCGACGTACTACTGCTGGACGGTCCTGCTCGCGCATCGTCTGCACAGGATTGCAGAGTCGTCGAACTCGCTGTGCCCGCGTTGCCTTGCGAGCTTCTGAATTTGCACGTGGCTTCCAGAAACATGCGTGCTCAAGTGGAACTCGGGTCTCAAAGATAGCTACCAGGATTCTCAGGATCAAGGTTCCACGGAGAATCACCACGCCCTGTCTCCCCGAATACTTTGCACTGCCAACCTGCCTTCGTGCATACAGCGGCACTCACCAGCATGCTGCCAAGGAGTCGCCAGCATCTACCCTGAAGGCCAGTTACGTTCAACAGTGTGAGTTTCAAGGATAACTGAAAAAAGGGTTGATCTCATGGTCAAAAGTTGAGGATTCGCCACGGTAGCCGGAATCGGTTAGCAAACTCACAGCCAACATTCTTTGGAGCCAGTGCTACAACAGTTCTGCAGGTCGGAGATGTATCTGCTGTCGTGAAAGGTATAAGAATACAGCTTGATTAGCTCGTCCTTGATTTACCAACACCTACTTTGCTATAGGGCTTACATAAACTCGATATTGTGGCTTCTATGGTGGTGGCTCCACGGTAAAGTAGGTTGTGGCAGCTTAAGATTGATCTTCAATCATGTTTATGAGCCCAACTTGCTCCAGGCTACAACGTGAACCCCAAACCGCCCATATCCGAACAAGCTCTAGATCTGGATCCCAAATGGGTAGTTGTCAAAATTATGGTCCCTTTTGGGGTACCCTAAATAATAGGTGCCGTATTATAATAAGGACCCAAAAAGGGACCATAATTTTGACAACCGCCCAAATAGAAAGATCACGACTTTGTCTCATAATCGGGATCTCCAACTACGGGACTGCTAACTTTCATCATGCCTCTATCCGACTCGGTTGTGGCCTGGTCTTGCTGCACCGGGCACTGCGGAGCAATCTCCGAAGCTGGCACGGACCCAAAGGTCGATGGACCGGTCCTGACCTCTTTCACAGACAGAGGTCATTATGGTCATCGGTTTAGGGTTTAGGGTTTAGGGTTTAGGGCAAGAGGATGATCATGATCTATTTCTAGGGCTTCTTTGGCTGGAAGGCGGTGGGGTCCAGGGCTAAAGGGCCATATAAGGTTTCGAGCTTCGGGTTGAGCGCTTGGAGTCGGTTTTAGGCTGCAGGGCTTCAACGCAGTCACTTGATACTTGAGGGGGTGGACGTCATTGAGTCATGCAGATATGGGCTCAAACACACGCGACTCTAGTCCTAGTAACTCCTACACCCTCCCTGCAGACAAAACCCGCTGGACCTAAACTCCATCCCCACGTGCGTATCGCCCTGAGAGCCAAACTCGACGGTCCAGGCTTGTTTTCAGCACCCGACGCTTCTGGTCTGCAATACTAGGCTGCTGACCATATGACATGACCCACAAAGGTACCCGGAGCCCGAGCGCACATCAAAACAAATGGCCCTAAACCCGAAGCCCTGGGGCCTGGAGCCCTACTTTGTAGCCCTCGACTCCCAAGCGCCATGAGGGTTCCTCGCCGCTCCACGCACGAAGGTCTGAAGAATCTTTGCCGGCACGTCCCAAATTTTGACGGTTTCGTCATAACTTCCTGAGACGATATGGGCAGCATCCGGGCCGCATGCCACGGCCGCACCTCATGGGTGTGGCCGGTGAGCGTCCGCAAGCAGGCGCCTGTGGCGGCATCCCTCACCTTGTCGTGTGGTCAGAACTTCCTGACACGATGTGGGCACCATCCGGGCTGTAAGGCACGGAGTTCACGAAATTGCAGTGGGTGGGCAGGTGCCTGTGGCGGCATCCCACACCTTGATGGTGTGGTCCCTACTTCCTGAGACGATGCAATCAATCAAAGTGTGGGATGCCGCCACAGGCACCTGCTTGCGGTGGCTCAACGGCCATGACAATGATGTGCTCTCAGTGGCCTACAGCCCGGATGGTGCCATTCGGGCTGTAGGCCACTGAGTACACGTTGCCGTTTTGTGCGTTGTCGATGAGAGTCCGCAAGCAGGTGCCGGTGGCGGCATCTCACACCTTGATGGTGTGGTCCCTACTTCCTGAGACGATGTGGGCACATCCGGGCTGTCGGCCGCGGAGTTCAGCGCGTCGTTGAGGCCGGTGAGGTTCTTTAAGCAGGTGCCTGCGGCGGCATCCCACAAACGAACCACCGCGTCGACGGAGCCGGAGACCAAGGTCACTGCATCACGGGACCATCGCACTGAAAAGACCGAGCCATACGCCGGGATGGTCCCGGGGGGGACTCCGCGCACACAGATGGAGCCCGAGGGGGCTCAGGACCATGGCGAGAGGCCGCTTTATCTTGGAACACCTGGGGGTTTCCGAAAATAGGGGACCCTAATATAGTACCCTAAATAATGGGATCCTTATTATAAGAACCCCAAAATAAGGTACCCTAGTTTTCGGAAACTCCCACCTCTGCTCCACCGGTGCTATCGCTTGAATGCTGTGAGCTGCGGGTGGAGTGTGCGGCGTAGGGCGTAGGGGCGAGCGTTTCGAGAGTTACGAGAGGTGTTGGTTTAGAGTTCAAGGTTTGGGGTTCAAGGGTTCAGGGCGAAGGGTGTCGCAGCTAGCCCTGAATAAGTTCGGAGGGTAAGGCTAAGGACTCGGGGTTTAGGCCTTGGGGGGTTTCGGGGTTTTGTGCAGGTGTCGGACAAACCTACCTGGCTCAGGACTATCGACCTCACCCTCAAACCCTAAAGGCCCTAAACCCTGAACCCTGAACCCTAAACCCTAAACCTTCGACCCTGAACCCTTAACACCCAAACCCCAAACCCAAGCAGGGCCCAACACCCTGGAATCGACACTCTCTACGAGTAGGTAGCGTAGGAGGTAAGACTTTGAAGATGTTGCTCTGGGATGCTACGGATTGGGCCCTTTTTGGTGCTTTTCCGTCTTCGGCCTGGCCTTGACGTCTTTCCAGGCGGCAGGAGGAGATGAGATCGTGGCCATCATGGACATCTTCGTGCTCAGATATGGGGGGGGGGGTGGTTCCGAAAAAGGTGTTCGTTTCGGAAAAAGCCTTAAGACGCCTGCTACTGTTTGGTATCTTTGTGGTGCATGCATTTGGTAGGATATCTCTCATGTCTCCTTTCGCAATTTGTAGGACGTTTGGGCATGTTATGGCGGTAGACACGCGCGTATTAGGGTGTACTTTATCAACTGCAAAGGCCCCGAGTCAAGCAACATGCCCAATGTTTGCAGGAAGCTGTTCTACAAGGCCGTGGGTCAAGGCTATCGCTAATGTCCTCGCCACTGTTGCGTTTTGAGGTGTGTACTGCTGGAATTTCTGTCTACCGTGCACAGCGAGGCGCTGTCTGAATGGGTGAAACTTCCTGAAAGATGCTGCGGCGAAACCGACTTGAAGACAGCGCATGTGGCACTTGCTGTGGAGGTCCACAAAAGCGTAACACTGAACTTGTCTCCTTCGGAAGTCCTAAACCCTACAGTCAAGTTAAACCCTGCTACGCTTGAAGTGCGGACACCGCTGGCAAGGACAAGAACTTAACTTCAGTTCCATTGAGACATCACGAACCGTTACGGTCATAGTCTGATTATGTTGTGCGGCGGAGAAGTGTAGCTCCCAGCAGAGCGGTTTTGGATGCCTCCTCTTGCAACATGCTGCGACGAAAAATCGTGGCGAAATGCGTGCCGAAGAGAGACTCTCCTCACTGACTTGAAGAACTCATGTACATCCATCCTCCAGACAGCTCACACTTCAAAACACAGGCTAGCTGTAGTCCACACTGGAGTTTCCTTACTGCCTTACTGCGCTCTTGGGATCACGTCCGTGGCAACCTTAGGTGGCCAGGGTGACTCCGTGAGCCCAAGTGCATTGCACGAGCCAAATATCGATCGAAATCTAGATGTCACAGTGAGCTGAGGTGTGAGGTGACTGAAGAGTTTGCATTTTCAGGTGCTCTTGCAGCTTAGGCAAGACAAGTACGAACGTGACGAGAAGCGGTGCCTGCTCACTGAGGCTAGTCCTGCCATGCGCCGCGGACCGGACGTTTTCTGGAAGGAAATGAACGGGGCGAACGCACAGAAACGCCAGATGAAACCAAATGTGAAATCAAACATGTAGGATAAATGTCATCCATCGAATCTCTCGTAGTTACCACTTCAAACCGAAACATCAAGATGATTATCCCTGCACCCCTCACCCAGAATAAACATTATGAGCTCTCGTTCATTCACATTCGTCATGAACATCTTCACCATCACCATCACCACCATCACCGTCATGATCATGAAGAGTATCATGGCCGATGTCGCAGCAGCGGGAAGGCCGGTCCTCGTCTTCATCCGTGGTTGCAGCGAATCGGACGCCTGATTTCGTCGCCTCTGGCCTGGCATATAGGTAGTTCTCTAAATTAGGGTCCCTTTTCAGGTCCCCAATATAGTACGGCACCCTTATAAAGAGGAGCCCTAATTTAGAAAACTACCCATATGACTGTTCAGAGTACTGTTAATGCTCTTGAATTTGTGAGTACTATACCAGCGCTACTACCTGGTATGGACTGTGCCGTCCATCAAGCGCGCGCTGGTACCTCCACTTCTGCTGCTCCGTTCTACTGGCAGTAGTAGTTCTAGGAGTAGCAGGAGAAGCCGCAGCACCAGTAGCACTTAGCAGGAAGCTTGCAGCAGCGTAGCAGTCGCGGTCGTCGTGGTTGTCCTCGTCGTTGTCGTAGTTGCAGAAAGCAGTTTGCAGCAGATGCAGCAGCAGCAGGCAGCTGCACAAGCAAAAGCACGAGTGCTTAGGAGTAGTCGTCGTCGTAGTAGTCGTAGTAGCAATTAGTGTTAGTCGGCGTCGTAGTCGTAGTCGTAGTAGTAGAGGCAGCAGCGGTAGTAGTGGTAGTCTTCCTACTACCACTGCTACGTCCTAACTCCGTTCAGTATCCTGAACACACCTTGACTTGAGTGAGCTCTCGGTTTCCGTGCCTTGACTCCTGGGCATCGTTCTGTGATGACGAGGAAGGCCTTTGTATAACGATGAAAGCAGGACTGTCTGCCGACTCTATGCGCCGTGTCACGAACGAAACAGCCAGCACCAGCAGCTGAAGCATCTGCATTTTCTGGCCATGCCCCGCTGGCAGAGAGCACTTGGGCACAGACCCGGCTTCCATAGGATACATCCAATTGACTGTCTGGGGCGCCTTGGCAACGTGCAATCAGCAACTGAATCGTGACCCTGGCATCCTAAACAAATCTCGAACCCTCACTCCGAAGACCTCAGACCACAACCCCCGAGACCTTAGCACTCAACATCTAAGGCAAAAGATGAAACCCTCAAACACAAAAAACTGGACGAGCCGAACCTATTCGCCCCACCGCCGTCCTGGAGGCTGTCTCGGGCGCGGTGGAGCCAGGACCGCATGATCGACTCTTCCGACCAGGTGAGGGATTTAGGCACCTCCGGAGTTCTAGAGTGTTCGATCGGTGTTGAGGCTACCACAAAGACGCCAAGTCGGGCTTTGTATAGGTGTTTGGGTGTTTTTGTGATGTCCTACCACTCTTAAGGAGCAGCATCATTCTCACGACGGATACTGCTGTTGCTATTGCTTCACCTACCTTTGTCGCTGTTCTATATGTTCCTATCTTATTCCTGTTTGCACACCTAAGTAACCGCTTATCCTGGTAGGCAAAAGGGACGCACATTTAACTAACTCAACAACCATCCATCTAGTTAGCCAGCTGGCCAATTCACTACCTAAGTAACTAACTGCCACGTACTGTAGCCATTTAGTTAGCCAGGTAGCTCGCTGGCTGACTGACCAACTATCTAACTAACTAACTAACTAACTAACTAACTAACTAACTAAGAAACGAGATTGCTAGCTAACTAACTAACTAACTATCTAGCTCGTAGCTAAGTGACAACATAACAAACTGGCTAGCTCATGAGCAAGCTAATGTGCTAGCTACATAACTAGCTTTCTGACCAATACAAGCCTGACTCATCAACTAACTAGCTAGCTAACTAAGTACTGCAAAATAAAGCTGACCAACCACTAGCTACATGAATGAACATGCATACGTACGTACATACCGACATACGTCCATGCAAACATGGCTCACAGCACGAAGAAACCAATACGTGAATACATAGATACGCAAGTACATAGCTAAACGAATGAACACATAAATGAGGAACCTCGACAATAAACAAGCGAACATAAACGAATCACAGGTCAAGCTATGAAAAGCTAGTTGACAAACAAGCACATAGTCATACAGGCCATCCGAACACTTTATGGCAGCTTGGTGATCTCTATCCCTTCGCTACAGTATCTCTCTACCTTCCTGCCTGGTTGTCTGTGTATCTCATTTCATCGTATAAGCGCACTTCAACACCACCAATGTTGAACGTTGACAAGCACACAAACACACACGCACACAAATATGTATGTATGCATGCATGTATTGTCCTTATGTATATACCTTCATGCATGTACCAGAACCTGCATTTGGATGTCCACGTTCCTTGACCGCTTGATCGGCTGCTCGGTAGTGCGTCGGAGTTCTGGGTTTGACCGATCACATGCACAGTCCAAAGCATGCTGTGCTTCTCCCACTGACACGTGAAAGGTCTGTGTGACGGCAATGCGTTTCTTTAGGATTCTAGGCTTGACGACTACCACATGAATGTAGATCACAGGTAAGTCAAGGTGAGCGGAGCGATTCAGAGGTTTCAGCCTAGGATTATATGCCATGGGTCTCTCCACACGAACCAGCAAGGCAACAGCTGGTCCTGCGTGTCATATCACAAATCCTGGAACCCCAAGGTCTTGCAAAAGCTAAGCTCCCACCTTGAGAGGCATCTTCGGTTCAATGTCGTCATCTGCTTCCAAGTCGATCTTGCGAGGGTCCTGCTGGAAACTTAGCCTTGAGAATAATGGAAACAAGCACAGAAACACCGCCATGGCTAACAGCACGCCTGCAGTACCTCAAAGCCTGAACCGTACAAGCCGTAATGGTGCCTTGATGCCATCATCATCAGCTGCTGCAGCCTCACAGCATGCAACGGGCGTTGCAGTTTAAGAGTTACCATAAGGGTCCTCTGCGGGTACAAGGGCATAAAGCCCTCAAAGATGTCTTGGAGGTTTGGGTTCAGGGGTTTAGGGGTTTAGGCTTTAGGGTTTAGGGGTTGGGTTGAAGGTTGAGGTGTTAGAGGTCTCAGAGGTTTGGGGATTCAGGTAGAGATTTCTTTGGATCCTGGGGTATCGGGTATCGTCCAATGGTGGTTTCAGATTTTGAGGGCTTCAGGCATGGGGTCACGAGGCTTTACGGTTCGGGGTCTAGGGTTCAGGGTTTGAAGTGGTTTGATCTGACAAGCCTTTCAGGGTCTAGGCTTTGAGGATGTAAATTGAAAGGGTTCAGGGTCTTTGGGGCATCAGACATTGTAGGTTCAGGGTTTGTTCTCTATTTGTCTGGAAGTAAGCTTCCGCGTCAAAGAACGTCGGGGTCGATCCCCAAATCTGTATACTCACCCTAGAGTAGCCGTTGGAAGACCCTTATCGTAACCTTCATAGCCCTTCTGATGCCCGTAGAGTACCCCCAGAGTCCTACAGGGTTTAGAACCGGAGAATAGGCTAAACCCTAAACCCTAAATCCTCGTGCTCAAACCCCGAAGCCCAGACCCTAAACCTGCAAATCTTACACCCAAAACCCTGTTGTTGACGGTCGTTTCCGCCTCGTCCTCTTTGTCCGAGACTGACGGCAGCGACCTCAGTCTGGGAGCTGGCAGACATGAACAAAACTGCCTTTTCTCTAATGTAGGAGTCTGATTAAGAAACCCTGGCCCTATAACCCCAAATATAGTAGAGTTCATATTAAGAACCCTAATAAAGGCCCAGGGTTTCTTAATCAGGTTCCTACATTAGGCTTGTCGGGCTTCGGGGCTACAGTTTTTTCTCCTCCAAGCCGAGGATCGAGTGAGTCGCGTCCGTGTCTTCAATGCACGTTGCGCTGTACTTCGAGTGCCGCATACTCTCTGTTTGCTTCAAGGGAGGTGCAGGTTTTTTGGAGTCTGGGCCTTCGGCTTTGGGATGCAAGGATTCTTGCTTCGGGGCTTTGGGCTGGGCCCTTTGGTGTTGGGTGGTAGGCCAGGGCCGCTAGGGGCTTTCAGATTTTACTTGGCGAGTCAGCGGCGGTTGGGGCGGGCAAGCTTTTCAAGCCTCTCAGAAGATTGTAACAGCAGGGACAATGGCAATAGAAGGGTAGCAGAAATTCCGTTCAGTGCTGCGCGATATACGTGTCAGGAGTAGCATGTTGGCATGGAAGGAGAGTGCCGTGAGTCCTGCAAGTTAGATGCAAACGACAAACATGCAAATCAGTCCAAGTCGAGACGCATGAGGAAAACACTGGCAATTAGCAACTAGCAGTAGCAATCAAAGCAAGTATAATCATCACGATGGCAAGCTTGAGTAGCACAGTAGTACCAGAATTAACAGCAGCAGTGGTAGTAGCGGTGGTAGTGGTAGCAGCAGCAGTAGTATAGTGGTAGTCAGGGCAGGAAAGTTCGAAGCCGGGAGCTGGGCACGTCGTCGGCTCCGCCCTGCTTTCATCACGCGCTTTCTTCATGCACAGAGGGGCTGTCGAGATTCGGATTGAATGTTGAGGGTTTGGGGTCATGGCTTATGAGGTTTATGGCTTTCGGCAACTTAAGAAATGGATTATCTTTTCTTATGTGGTGGTCTTGGCATACCATAGGTTGGCTGCTGATACCTCCTGCTTCTTGGATGCCTTGGTAGGTCTACATATAAGCCTCATGGATGAATCCCCTGTGCAATATCCAGCCAACGGCACGAGGCACCCTCGATTTTGTTAACATGGCCTCCATCCATGACTTCACCCTTCCCCAAGGACCATTCGGACTGTGGCTGTGGTAGCAGTGATTTATTGAACTGATTTAGCCGCCACTCGTTCATAAATGTGCATTGACATGTTCATGACCGCTGAGCAAGCCGACAGAGCCTTGTGAGAAACACAAACAGCCTCTCGCTGATCTTCGCTATGGTGGATGCGGATTTGAAATTCAATTGATGAGTCGAACAAAGAATGAGAGGTAGCTGCGAACGTGCAGCTTTTCACAGTGCTACGTTACCGGTACAGTACAGCAGCAAGAATAAGTTGAGAAGAGTTTCATGGGGAGTTGTACCCTGGCACTACTTAGCTGCTCATCTGCCGGTTATGGCTTAGGCTTTAGCCTTTCGGGCTGGCAGCTGCCAGCAGGATACGGCCACTGGTTACACATCTATTGAAAGACCTCTCTCTGGTAAGGATGGGATCAGGTGCTCGACTGTATTCCCCTAGCAAGCTGCCTCCCGAAACCCTAAACCCCTAAACCCTAAACCCCCCTTAACCGTAACCCTAAACCCTAAACCCCTTGATCCTAAACCCCCCTTAACCCCAAACCCCTAAAAAAACCCTAAACCCTAAACCCGCCTTTAACCCTAAACCCCTAAAAAAACCCATAAACCCCTAAACTCTGATACTTTGTTTCTGCCAGGCCCACGGCTCCCAAGTCACTCACCGAAGATGGAGGTCGTAAAAAAAAGGGGGGGGATTTTTTCAGTAAAAAACCAACGAAACCCCAAGGAATGATAATATGCTCGAAACGCACTCTGGGCCTTGTCCAACAACTCCTTCCTGATCTCCTGCATAGTGCGTCCTGCTTGCGTGGACATGAGGGCTTTCAACTCGGGCACCTTTCGATTAACTCTGCAAGTTGAAAGTTTAGCCTCAATCCAGACTTCCAGACCTAATGTATGGTGAGGAGATTGGAGGGCGGCTGAAGTACTTTGGGATGTGGCATCTGGAAGCTTAACAGGGCCTGGACCATGTTCGGCCTACTTAATGCGCTTGCAAAGAGGAAGAATGTTGCTACCTGCTGAAGCCCGTGAAGTTAGCCTCAGACCCTACCTACCGCAGGTGGGGGTCTCCTTCGATACCGAAGCGAGGAAGGAAATCTTGTGGACGCTCGTCTCGGACAATACATCTTGTCCACTCGAGCCAGAGGTTCAAAACCTCAGCGTTCGAAGGAACATGTGGTCTGTGCGGATGTCCAATGCATGAGTGTTGTACCCAAGCATACAATTTCGACTTTCTACCGAAAGGCATGCGATATTGATTCTGAGCCCAAGTTTCCGGAAGTGACACCATCTGAGGTCCTTCTCGCCCCTACCCAAGTCTCTGTAAGGCCAACGCCTGCTTCATTTCTGGCTCCATGGTAATCACAGGGTAATCGCTCACCCTGATCACTTGGCGGCATGATTCGAAGTTGCTCAGATTGCGTGCGCTACATCCACAAACGTGCACCCACATGTTGCAACAGCACATGCGCTTGCCCAGAAGAAGAAGATTGCGCACCCTATGCTGAGAGCCCTCAAGGGTCCTTTGCGAAAAGTGTCGCTATTGCCAGCCGCACGCAAGAGCCCCGACAAATTGCTCGGAGCACATTTGAGGTTCTCTCCAAGGCTCAACTCTAGAACCGACATCGTAAATTAGAACCCCCCCCTAAGCAAAACGAAGTGCCGCCACTGCCAGCCTGACTTTCTCGTAAGCACTCTTCTGCTTCGCCTGCACAAGTGGAAGCCGTTCGCAACTGCGTGCTATGCCATCTCTCGTAATAGTGAAATGCGCCAATCGCATCGGCTTGCGTGCCGCCATCTCATGATCATAGGCGAGCATCCCTTCACCCAATTCTGAGCCGCTGCCCCCCGACCCCCCGTCAGCCTGCAGACGCTGGTAGCGCTTCTCGTTGACCGGGATGTTGGTGTTACGCTTGTGGTAATACTTGGCGCACTCCTGATCACGACAGTGACGACTCAGGGACGACGCTGTTCAAAGATTTCTGACTTGCTCACGCTGTCCTCGCACAGCGTGCAAGTTGGAGTAAAGGTCTGGTAGAAGTGCTTCCATAGCGGGGTATTCCATAACGGCGACCTCTAGAGACGAACAAGGCAATCAAGAACACGCTCGACACAGTGCCATGGGGATCCGGCATATCTCTCTGTTCTCGGTAAAGAGAAGCCAAATGCCTCAGCCGTCGACTGCTCCGACTCCCATTTAGGCGAAGCCTAAACCTGCTAAGTATGGTTTCAGTGCACCCGTCCGACCCAGCCAGGGTCCGAGCAGGAGAGTGTAGATGGGCAGCACAACCACTGGTAGCTCGTCTTTGCCCTTTCCGCAAATCTCGCAAGCATCACGGCGCTGGTAGTTGTCCAACTTGACCTTCGTCCGTGAAGGTAGTAGCTTGGATGGCTGTTCAGCTATGGTTTAAGAAATGTCAAGCACCAAAATTGTCGAAAGTGGCCGAGGCCGTGGCCATCGCCGATACTTGCTGCAGGAAGAGCATGAACTGGGCACGCTCTCGCCACATCCTGGCTATGCCCCGCATCGGCAATGCTTGGTGGGCAGATAGCACACGGTTCAGTAGGGAGGGAGCATCAAGAGCTGCAGGGATCAACACATCCAACCCCCTCGGTGAATGAGACAGCAAATCCTCACTCTAAACCCCCAGCCTGAAACTTAAAAACCCTAAACCCCTAGACCGCAAATAATTCTTGGACCTGGCCTCATGAGCTGACGGAGAGCAGAATTCTCATACGTCTCCCGCTGGATCTGGCCACAAAGGTGAGCTGTCCAGCTACATCCACAGACACACTGCGTCAGCATACATGCATGTATATCGACATACGTACGTTTGTACATAAATAGGGAGATATGTGTCTGTCTCTCTGTCTATCTGTATTGTGCAAGAGGGAGCAGGGCGTTAGATACAGGGAATGCGTGACAAACCAGCATAAGCCAGCCAAATAAAGTAACATACGGAGGCGCAGATGGTCTTTCTCATTGTGTGTATATATATATATATATATGAAAGCTTTCCAAAACTTCCTAGCTGGAAATCATCCTCGTCGTAGGACTGATCGTAACAGTTAATGACAACATTCTGAGCCGTAACTGCCATACTGAGAGGTACGCATCACAATCTCGTTAGAACGGTATGACTGTTAGTTACTCATCATATCTTTAGAATATAGTAGCAATCATAACCATACACCATAGTCATAATCTTATTAGAATTGCCAGAATGATAGCTTTTCATCATACCCTTAGAATCAGAATAGAGTAGCACTAATGATAGTGCCAATCGTAGCGACGCCAGGACCTCGGAAGCTGCTCTTGCCAGGTCCATCGAAGGAGGGGCGCCGAACTGGAACATCTCCTGTCAGTATAGGTATATAGACAGATGGTGTGCGTGTGATGTGTGCAGACATGTTAGTACGTGACATATACAATATAGAACCTGTTATATACTGGCATATCAATTTACATACATTCATACATGCATGCATGCACATGTATATATATATATATATACATATACGAGGATATTTATCCATATATTCGGAAACATAATGTGTAACTCTATCTGGGCTCTTTGTATATATGTATATACACATATGCATGTACTTCCACACGCATATATACACACATACATTCGGACAAGATTGTACATATATGCATACATACATACATACATACATACATACATACATGCTGGCATGCATGCATCCGTACACGGACATGTACATGTATGTGTTTACTCATGAGCGTGGGTATGTGTGTCAATATCCTGCCAACCACACTTCTTGCTGGCGCAAGAACTTCATGTCACTCGACCTGCTTTATTCGACCTTTCTTAGGAACCTGTCTATTTTGTCGGGCATTGGGCCGAACTGGTGCGCACGCTTTATATAGGTCAGGAGCGAAGCTTGACGAGGAAGTGCATGGCAACTAAGAAACAGCTAGCTCTCTCTCCCTCTCTCCCTCTCTCTCTCTCTCTCTCTCTCTCTCTCTCTCTCTCTTGGGCATGGGGGACGGTCAAATCCCCCAGCTGGACAGCTAGCTCTCTCTTTCTCTCTTGCCCGCCAGGTTAGCAGGAGTCCTTCTCGACCGCCTCAGTACCTTCCGCCGCGTAATCCTTCGGAGCGACCTGCCCATCGGGCAAGGATCGCAAGCTCCCTGCCGCGTGTAGCCCTGTGGAGGAAAGGGGAACTTTACCCGACCAACATGCATGCAAAGCTACCTGCAAGCCCTATCTGGACGAAGAGCCTCGCACGTTTATCAAATTTCTGCTTTTGCTGGTGCCCTTGTCGGCTTGTAACTGCTTTCCAGTCTTTCGGGTAGAGCTTCCTTTTCGATCTCTGCGTTGTGGGCAGGATTTTCGAGATCGGGTCTGGTACCGTTTTAGGTGGAGCGCAGTTTTAAGTATGGCCAGTGTATTGATTAAGGTTTCCAGCTTTAGGGAGGCCGTTTAAGGCCTTCGATTCTTGGCAACCTCCGAGAGTGGTGCACGGGCCTCGTTGACAATGGAGGCTAAGCCATCCAGAAGATCTTGGCGGTGCCTGAAGAAAGCTTGGGGTTTAGGGTTCAGGGGCTTAGGATTTAGGCTTAGAGGCCTCGAGTTTATGGCTGTGTTGGTAGAGTAGGTTCCGGGTTTAAGGGTTTATAGATACCGACATGGGCTTCTTTTAAGCTATAGCAGCTATGGTGTACGAAATTCTTGGCACGTGAAGGCTAGGAGCCCCCAAACTGACGATGTTGCAGAACAGGCGGAGAAGTCTGACATGCCAGGACATTCCGTGAAACTCTGCCGGGATTAACAATGGGAGTTGTCGTTCCCAACTAAACCCTAAACCCTAAACCCTAAACTCTTAACCCTAACCCCTAAACCCCATCATCCTCAAGTTGTGGATCGGCGACGCTGGTATACCCATGCTCACACCACGACTGGGCGTTTATCATGCTCCAAAGAGTGCCGAATTCCACAGGTGGGAAGATTCGAGGGCGTGGCTTTTCCAAGGTCCTCTTGTCCATCATCTCAGACACGGCGACCTCACAAAGCCAGTTCGTGATCACAGGGAACTGACCAAGTTTACCAGGGCTTAACCTTCCTTCTTACCACCACGTCATGACATGAGGATTCTGGGCACTGTCATGTGCACAGTACCTGTATCACATGCACAGCAGAAGTCTAGTCATAGTCGGGCGCCTGAAGTACTAAAGAACCTTGGCTCCGGTGTCAAGTATCGAAGAGCTCGCTAGAAAGATGCCCTAATGCCAAAGCGGAATACAAGCAGATTTCTTTCTTTCTGCAGGGGTGTGTATTTCTGGCCAGGGTCCCCTAGGAGCCTAACGATGTTTCCCATCCGGCAGTGCGGTCTGTCACGAGCCACCACATGAACTGATATCCCAAACCAGAAGTCTCGCCACATGTCGGTCTAGGCGTACCCCTGCACCCGAAACGTTCTGACTTTGTGAAGTAGCCTGATACCTTTGCTCCTTGTGCGGGATTCGATGGAGGTGACTGTGCAAAACAAATCACAAGTCTGCCTGCAGCCAGAGCTGATTCTCGGCCAGGAAAGCGACCCGGTACCTTCCAGGACAAATAGCCTTGACCCACCATAGAGTTACAGTCCAACATACGGTCAACGGCATCAGCAACCAGGGTGCATGATTAGGGTGCGCAACATATGCGCAACAGAAAGGCTAGTCACAGCATCTTGTGCTGTGCTGGATGCTACCTTGAAGCCTGAGAATTGAGCCCGAAACCCTACATCCCGATTCTAGCCCCGGCCTTTCCATGCCGTGCTTGTCGTAGTGGGCTGGCCTTGGCAGGCACAAAACAGGATCAAAGGGTTGCGGGTCATGGCTGAGCCACGGGAGTTTTAGCCCCCCCCCCCTCCTCTCAAAATCTCAACCTTGGACTCCTTTTAACTCTAGAACCCTACAAGTCAAAAACCCTACGGCCTGAGCCCTAAACGCCACCTGGATACCCTAAACCTTAATACCCTGAACGCCAATCCCTAAACTCCCCTGGAAAAGCCCTAAACCCTAAAACCCTTAACTCTAAACCCCAAGCCCTTAACAAGGTTTCGATTACGCCAAAGTACTCTGGCCAGCCATCGTGCACAGAGCCGGCTGGAGGTGGTGGAGGCTTCTCGTCCGCCTTGGGGCGTGAGGTTTTAGGGATGAGAAGGGTTCAGGGTTGAGGTCTGACAGCTTAAGAAGGAGTTTTAGGGCTTGGGGCTTTTGGGGTTTAGGCTTTGGGGCTTTGGGGTTTAGTGATTTGGGCTTTAGATATGCTCAGGGCCCGAAAAACAGGAAACGTCTCAACGACTCGTTGAGACTTTCTCAGTCGAGGAGCAGTGGTGTTTAGGGCTCGAGGATGGCTCTGCTAGCAGTGGGGATCCCACATCAGGTGGGCCCCTCACAGATCTGATAATCGGTTTATGGTTCAGGTGCTTGGGAGATTTTTTCTGTAGTCTGGCGGTAGTGACCTGGGTTCTGCGCACGCCCTTTTCTGCGCATGCCCTTGCCGCTACGGGGCTTCGTTTCTCTGGTCCTACGCGTGATTTAGGTAGAATCAAACATCCACAACCTTGCAGATTTTCTCCAAGCCCCCAAATCCAGCAACCCTGAATCCTGAACCAAAAGTTTGAAAGTGCATAACTCAGTGCTTAGCCCCAAACCCCAAAGGTCTGAACTGTAAACAGGCAAACCCCCGAACCCTGAACCTGTATGCACCTCAACAGCCCAAGCTTCCCAAACAGCTGTTGCTGAGGTTCTTGTTGTTTAGAACTTCAGTATTCTCATGAGAGTCTATGACAAGGACCAAGACTCTAAACCCCAAAGTCCTACACCCAAACCCTAAGTGCAACATCCTAAACCCGCCAACCTCTAAACCAAACCAAAGGGACCTTAATAATTGGAATAGGGTTGGGGGGCCCCATACTATACTTATAACACGGAACCCCCCCCCAAAAAAATAGTATGGGTAATCATTAAGACCCCTCTATTAAAACCCTAAACCCTAAACCTTAACCCCATGAAACCCTCCTCTGGGTCTCGAGCGGTGCTGCCGGACATGGCCTGCATCTTCTTCATGATCGCCTGGACCATCCGTCAGGGCGTTTGGACTTACCTATAGTCTCCATTGTAGTTCCCTTTTTGGTTTAACCAATTTTATAGTAAGGGTCCAAAAGGTAACCTCCAAAAGGAACTACAATGGAGACTATAGGTAGGGTTTAAAGGTGACATACAGTTCTAAGATAGCACCAGAAAACGCTCTGTACGGGCTACTTGTCATGTACGGCGGCCGGGTCTGGCATTTGGGGAGTCTTCAGTTTAGGCGTTGGGCGATTTTGGGTTTTCGGAGTCTTGGGTTCACGGGGTTGATCGAAGTTAGCTTCCCGATCAGGAACCGCTTTAAGATCCGTTCATTATGGTAAAGCCCCTCAAAAAAACCCTATTTTGGACAAGCACCGAGATATCAAAAACTTTGATATCTCCGTGCAGCAGGAAGTATACAAGGAGACTGAAACAACACCAGGCAGTAGAATCCATCGTGCAAAGCTGTGGAATCGTATGAGCGGTCGAAGTTGTCATGCTGCCTGGGACCTGTTTCCGAGGATCTGCTTCGGTTGTAGATCACTTCTGTCCGCCTTTAGGTCCGCTTGCCTGAAGCCGGAACACTGGCCCATCATATCAAACCCCAACAGAAACTAAACCTCATGACCCTAAACCTTTCCCTGGGCCCCCGAAGTCCCCAAAAACCTCATGCGCAAACCCGAAACCCAGCTGCATCGCGGAACCCATGCAACAACGAAATAACCCGGCTAAAACCATCCCAGACAAACATTGGCTGAAATTCCAAAGACCCTGGGATGGGGCAGCATGCAAAATCTCTACCGCAATCCCACCAAAAAAGTCTATAAAACACCAGATAAACCCTAAACCCTAAACCCCCAACCCTAGAACTCCACGGACGGGCCCCAAAGCAACTTGCAGGGGCAACAACGGACGAGGCCCACCTGCTGGTAGCCCGTCTCTGCCCAGGTGCGGTAGCGGACCACCTCACTCCGACTGCTCTTAAGTGTATATGTGTGGATACGTATATATGTGTAGAATATCATAGTCTTGTATATATCTATCTGTATATATATGTATATATATATATATAATAATTAGGGCCCAAGTGACCCAGCAGTGGGTATCTTGAGGGCCCCAGTACCGCACGCAATGGCCGCATAGCGGAAGGTGGTACGCCAGTTTGCAGCTGCTTGGGCAGTTGCGGTGGGGCAACAGCCAAACCTGCAACTGGGATTTCATGCTGCTGGGCAACTACGCCGACGCTCTTCTGAACACCAGCTTCGAGTTCCCGGCTTACATCCGCCACGCCGCCTACGGCAAGAACCTGTTCGATAATTTGGATGACGAACATGTGATGCTCGGAGTGGCCGTGTTCGATCACCAGGGGCATTTGAAGGACACCATTCCCACAGGACACGAGCACTTGGCCGTCGTCCGGGTCTTCTCGACAGAGGAAGAGCTGCTGCTGCTGCTGATGGATAGCATCCCGAAGTGGGATAAGGCCGGTGCCATTCCGTGCACCACGAAATCGAACATGAGCGAGATCGAGTTCATCTAGGTTTACAGAAAGGACCTGGAAACCGATGCCAAAGCCAAAAGCATGGTGTGTGCCATTGAAGATGCTTTCCGCAATGATGCTTTCGGCTGGATGAGCTGCTTTCCCAACATGAGGAACATGTCGGCCAAGCTGAATCCGGAACAAAACGTTTGTGGCACCACGAACAAGCACTGGGTCTCCGGCTCCAATGCCGTTTTCTCGAATATTATGATGGCTATGATGGAGCGCGAAATCAACGACACATACGACGTCCCCATCAAGGACCACTGGCTCCACCAGTTCGAGATGGAGGCCAATAAGATGGCGGCAATGGCATGGCCATCCGCGGGAGCCAGCGGTGTACGCTGCATTCCACGGCATGGATGGCGTCAGCATGATGGAAGGGATGGCCTTCGATGTCGCATTCGCTATGATTACCATGGATGCGATGTCAGGGTACACTAGCAGATGAGCCGTTTCAGGGTTAATCTGCCTTTTTCAGTGGTTCGGCACGCGTGTATGTGTAAACACTCACACTGCGCATGGATGCGTGCTTGAACGGGCACGGCGACTTTTGAATTCAGCCGTGTGGGGCGT
>CAJNDV010002825.1:47923-58137 GCA_905221635.1 Symbiodinium sp. CCMP2456
TACTACTACTACTACTACTACTACGACTACGACTACGACTACGACTACGACTACCACTACCACTACCACTACCACTACCACTACGACTACTACTACTGCTGCTGCTGCTGCTGTTGCTACTGCTACTGCTACTGCTACTGCCACTGCCACTGCCACTGCCACTGCCACTGCCACTGCCACTGCCACTGCCACTGCCACTGCCACTGCCACTGCTAGTGCTAGTGCTAGTGCTAGTGCTAGTGCTACTACTACGACGACTATTACTTACTACTTGTACTTCTAATTGCAAGCTACACTACTACACACTGCTACTGCTTGTCCTGACATCAAGCCTGTCAGCACAGAGTAGTACCGGATTACGTGACAAGCTGCCTGCGACGGGCGCTGCAAGTATGACTGCCTCTGTAAGCCTGCTGCTCCATTGGGAACGCGAAATAGACCATGACTTCGAAGTGGGTCATGGGGTAGTAGAGCACTGAAAGCCTCGGTCAGGACAAGGCCCGAAGACTAAGGCGGGTGATATCCTGCAAAGCTATTCCAGAATCTGTTACTTAAGGCCGCTATATCATAGAACCCTGACCGCAAAGAACCTGTACAGTTCAGAAACCACCAGAATCAGAAGGATGAGAGCGGCGTCCGTGGCAACTGTTTCCACAGAGGAATACTCGAGGGTGCAAAGGCACACACACACACATACAGTTCTACGAGTGTTCTCCGTAAGGTTTGGCAACGTGCACCCATCCGTGAAGTGAGCCTTCAACTCGGGAAGTGCAGCGGAACTCTGGCAGGTCTGAGTTCGCGGGCTTGTACTCGAAGGGTGCTCTTCCGGACTGCACTGCCACATCCGGTGTGATGAACTCGGAGTACCATGCCCTGCAAGTCAGCGGCTCGAAAGCTAACAACAGAGAGCTCTAACTTCTAACCCTCCAACAGTATCTCTGCGAATGTGAGTAACACTCCAGTCAGAAGAACCGGCACCGCCCACGCTTGCGTGCCTCCCAGATGCAAGCATCTTCTTCCGAGGACCTTGCTGCCTGTGCTCAGCGTTCGTGGCATTGGTGGAAGTACGAACCACTGAGCACTACTATAGGGGCTTTAATAATTAGAATAGGTTTTTGGGGTATATTATACTATAATTATAGTAAGGAACCTTAACATGAAGGCCAGCGGCAGGCCGCAGTAGGTATATCGGCTGAAAGCACAAAGCAACGCGCTAATCGCGTGGTAGCCAGTGCAAAAAAGCGGGCACCTAGGCCGAAAATGCCCTGCAAACCCTCCGAAACGCTCACTAACGTCCCACAAAGCCGGTCTAGCCTTCATCCCTATCCCACTATACGGCTCAAGCTCTCTGAGTCCTAAACCTCAAGTCTCATCCCTGAACCCAAAATGCCAAAAGGCAAACCGAGAGCACGACCAGTACTGGAAGGCGATGGTCACTTTTTGTGGCAGAGCGCCCTGACCAGGAGACACGATGTTTTTGCCAGTTTGGATAGTCTACGTCCAGTACACATAAAAGGGGAAACAACACATAGTCTACATGAACTAAACACTGCCACGCGTACATGCATGTTGACCTGTGTATCTAGCTGCTTAGCTATCTATCAACCAACCCACCTGTCTATCTATCTAGCTTTGGGGCTGCTTAATGCTGCTTTGATGATGCACCATGGCACTGAACGCCTGAGCTTTGCAAACCCCAGGCTGGGAAGCCCAACTTGAAGACTTGGGTGCTCATACACCTTAACCCCCGGAACCTCAAGGCCGCAACCCCAAATCATCCTCAGCGCTGGAACGCTCAGAAGACCTAAGTCCCGAAATCCCCAAACCCACCGCAATGCTTTCGTGTGACGAATGCATCCGACTGAGCATCCACAACTTCGAAACACTGACGTTTAAGACAGCCAGACCCACAGCAACGTCCACCCCGACGACATCCGAAAGAGCGAATCCATATCGGCACCCCAAAAAAGGTACAATCGGACTACATCCACTACAACGAATTGTTACAACGAAGACACTGTTGTCAATTCGGCACGGATAAAGACAAAGAGGGCCGGCGACACGTTAGGTCCGAAACCCATGCAGCTAAACCCCGCAGCACCAAAGGCCTCAACCCCACTTCCACTGATGCCCTGCCTCTGTCCCCAACATTACGGATCCCTTTTCAACTAGAAGCCCCTTGGATCCAACACAGGGATAGAATCTTCAACAACCTGGGTTTATACTTTATACGACATCATATGTTCCATTCACCAAACTTCCATTTTTGGGTGTATTTCCATTAGCCAGACTTCTTCCATTAACTAGACTTCCCTTTTTGGAGTTTAGTTTCTGTAACCATCGGTTCGATTTATAAGTCCCTTTTTCAGGAGCCCCCATTCCCTTTTTGGAGTTTAGTTTCTGTAGCCATCGGTTAGATTTATAGGTCCCTTCTTCAGGAGCCCCCGAAACCCTAAACCCCTAAACCCCAAACCTTAAACCCCCCAACCCTACCCCAAACAGCTGCCGAATTGAGGCCCCAGCCGACTCCGGAATGCCTCGCTGCAGATAGACCTCAGGGTCTCTTTTGGGGCATTTTTGGGTTTAGGGCTCTAGGGATTCTAGGGTTGGTCACTTTTTGGGGCTTTTTGGGATTAGGGTTCTAGGGTTTAAGGTTCAGGGTTTAGGGTTTGAGGGTCCAGTTCAGGGTTTAGGGTTATGTAGGTTCAAAGACTACTAGAGGTTTGGGGGGTTTGGGTTCAGGGAGTCTAATATTTAGATGTTTGGGGGCTTTGGGGCTCCCTTTAGAGATTTACGGCTTCGGGGCTTATTGGTCTCAGGCATGTGGGGTTGAGGGCTCCATTCGAGTCACGACTGGACGAACCTTAAGCGGAGCCCTGATAGAGACCAACCCCCATCTGAGTCATAACGTAGGGCTTTTAGGGTTTAAATCTTTGGGCTGAGCTGACGGAGAGTCTCTGCTAGAGGACTGTTCGATCTATATTTCATGCACAGATGAAAGTGTACGTGTGTATATTATATATGTATATATATATATATAGGTATGTATTGGATTCATGTGTGTGCTTTGGCGTCTGAGTGTACATGCATACATCATACAGCCACACTCACCTACATACATGCATCCACACACACACATTTATTTACATGTAGCATGTGCGTACGTACATACGTCTGTAAGCATATATGGATGTACGTGTGTATACACGTGCATTGGAGGAAGGAAGGCAGGCAGGCAGGGTGGCGCAGGTATAGGTATTCATGCATGCATGCATGAATGTATGCATATATGCATGCATGTGAGTACGCGTACGTACATTCATTCATACATGTATATTTGTGCAAGCTGCTAGCCCTTGATTTACCTTCTTGCCGTTCTGTGCTCGGGCAACAGCTCAATCCAGTGTTTAGGTTACATGCTGGTTCGAGCATCTTAGGCATATGTGATTCGAGCATCTTGGGCATATGTGATTAGAAGAGTATTGCTTGTTCGCGTTCTGCCTTAATCATACGGGCGAGAATTGCTATTCGTTACAAACTAACGGAGAAACGACATCGGTCCAGTCGTTGATCTTGTTGATGTCATTACGTCTCGCTCGTGCACATGTTCACATCTTGAGAGCTGCTCAAAGGACAAGAAGTTCGGATGCAGCAGATACACACGGAAACACGAAGGAACCGATAGGACATTTTAGCAATCGCAGCCCGTATTCCTTTGAATGATAATGTGCATGTAATGAGCGTGAAAGCAACACTATGGCAGACCGACAGATTGGACAGAGACATGTGCATGTACATCTTTATCTTCCCATATATTCGTAAGCCTACCTGGTTGTTATACAATTGAAACTACATGTCTGTGAATTTATGGCTTTTTGTCGATTCCGCTGCTGTTGGCCCGAGCTCTCGGCGGGCTCTGTGACCGGGACCGGATCGTCTCCCCAGTTGTTCCTGAGGAAGGGGGAGTGACCCTATGGTAATGTAGAGGCCTTCATCCTATACTATAACTATAATAAGGAGCCCCCAAAATAGTATTGGTGATTATGTAGGTCCCCAGATTACTCTTCTGAAGATCTTCATAAATGCTACAGTGCGCTGGTAGTAACCTTCTAGGTCTAGGCCTTGGGTGGAGGCTGTTGGTGTTTACTTCGTCCAGCGTATCCAGGGATGGGATGAGGTTTAGAGGTTTAGGGGCTGTCAGCCTGACTAGATCTATGCATGGGTTTTGGGGTACAGGGTGTTCCGGGTGGGGACTAGAGCAATTTGATTTAGATTCTGAGGGTATGATGCTCGACTACAGCCATCGGGGCAAGAAAGGAAGAGAAAGATACCATACTTACCTTGTTGTGTCGCATCTTTTCGGGCAGTGCAATCATGGCCCACGTCGGTTTCATCCTGTTGCCCAATTGCAGTGAGTCACGCAGGACGAAGTCCCAAACCCAACACCCTTTAACCCTGAAGCCCTAAATACTTAAAGTCTGAAGCCCTTCAACCTTAGGGTGTCGAGATGGTCAGGGGTGTAGAACTTAAGGTACAGGTCTAACAACAACCCCAAATAGAGATCTTGACATAAGAGCCCACGTGAGACTCGGGGTTCTGTAGCAGGATTGCGAAACAACATCGGAACTGGCTGCAGCTTGGTGTCAGCTTCGCTGGCAAGCTGGCATCCTGACACAGACAGCTCCTAACTACCGACCCTAAACCTTAGCCGTTCCGTGTCCCTCAAAGCATGAATCCACGGGCCGGAATGTAGGTAATTGTTGAGGTCCCTACATTAGAATATCCCACAATGAGGAAAGGCATCTAGAATTTTCCGAAGAACGGCGAACCTGACTTTAACCCAGTCATACATGTTACGATCCGTATTCTGGTGCCTCTTTTGAAGGTTTGGGGTTTAGGGGTTTAGGGGTTTAGAGGTTAGGGTTTGGGGTTAGGGGTTCAAGGCTTAGGGTTTATGGTTTAGGGTTGGAGGCTGTAAGGGTCTGAGGAATGCAGGGCTCTTTGATGTGAAGTTTTGAAGTTTACGGGCTTTAGGGGTTTATAGACCTTACGGGCTTTAGGGCTTCATGCGTTTTGGGGCGTTAGGGCGGAGTTCAGGGGCTTCGGGTTGTAGGCTTTGGGGTGTTGATGGAACGCAGGTTTTGGCCCTATTAGCGGATGTCGAATTTTCAGGGCTTAACTAGGGCCAAAGGATGAGGGCACACTGCCCTTCCCAATGAAAAATGTATGATGACTGCTGAGTGGGCAGCTGAAACAGGATTGTGACTATGTCGCGATGGGGCAAAGAAAGCTTCTGCTTCTGGACGGGGAGACACAACCGCGGTTCAGGGTATAGGCCGGGTTCAGAATCATGTATTGAGCGGCAGCTCAGATCGTGATTGCAGCATTAGACCGGAGAGCATGCTGCATGATATCTCACAGTGGACTCTACAAGGCATGCCACCTTCATGCTGCCCGGTCCTTGGTGACATCGAAAAGTCTGGTGCCAGTGGCAGCTTCGAACCAGCGTGGGTTCGACAAGCGGACCGATGGCACCTGGCAACACTCGCAAGGCCACTTCTGGGAATGCACTCCGGATGATCTTCCCAGTGGAATCCGACGAACTGGGCCTGGCTGAGGGTTTGTGCATGCTCACCGTGGTAACTCAGGGCAGCAGTGCAGCGAGACCCATCCCCCAAAACCAAAAGCACAACATGCTCAACCGTTGAATGGCCTCGTCCAGGATGCAGTCCACTTGCGTGAAAGAGCAAGAGTCGCCCATGGCCTGCGATGCAGAAGCATTGTGGCTCATCACTGCCTTGACTGTACTGATCGCGTGGTACAGCAACAGGCGGTAGTGCATCCTTGATTGGCAACAGTAGCAAACGACAGGGTAAGTAAGCATCCCAAACAAACCTGCAGGAAAGTCTACTGGCGCGATCTTCGGACGTGGCGGAGGCTCTTGCTGCACCTAAACCCCCTCACCCGTGACTCTTAAACCTTAAACACAAATCTCCAAAACCGAAGCACAAAACGCCCTTTGGCGAGCGCGGCAGTGGAACACACGGCCTGGCTACCGAGTGATAGGAGCCCAATCTCGCCACCAATGGGAGCCCACTGGCAACCTCGCCAAGCTCAGGGGCGTAGGATTTAGGGATTTCGGATGTAGGGTTTATTGGTCAGTGTGCTCAAGGAGTTCAGTAGCCCCGAGGCAGTCCCGGTGCACCCCAAAAGGGTCGTAGAAAGTGCCACATAGCAACTTATCATGTTGCTTTGCCTTGCCGCTTCCCTAAACTATAAACCCCAAAGCTCTTAGCCGTCTCAACCGCAAAGCTCTGGTCTTACGAGCCTCATACGTTGCCTGCTACACACCACAAGCACTCCGGCGCTGGAAGTCCTGGAAGAGCCCTGCCCGAAACCCTAAAAGGCCCTAAACGCTGCGAGGAATCAGGCAGCCTCCGTTCTGCTCAGTGATCGCCCACAGCCTCAGCAAGCCGCTTGGAAGGTCTGAAACCCTGGACTAGTATGTCAGCCTGTGTTTCTGTATGTATGTACGTACGTATGTATACATATTCAAGCAGGCATCTGTGAGTGTATATATACATACATACACGCACAAATTTGTATGCATGTCTGTTCCCTTCGATGGAATAGCAACAATGTCGTAGTCGCAGTAGGAGGAGCCGCCGCCGTCGTATCGGTGGCAGTTGTAATCGTCGTCTTCGTCGTCGTCGCAGTGGCAGTAGCAATAGCGCGACCAGCAGCAGCACCAGCAGCAACCGTAGCAGCAGTAGCCGTAGTCGTAGTCGTACTCGTAGTCGTAGCAGCGGAAGGAGCAGGACAACAGGTACCATCACTGTAGCACTAGCGGCCGCAGCAGCAGCAGGAGTAACAATTAACAGTTCCAAGACAAGTAATTAACATTATTAACGTGCACACATGTTTGTCTTCCCCTCTACAACCAATACAGGTTTATATGTGGTTTATATGTGACGATGCATATACCTACACATATACATGCATCTTTCTTTTTGTGTGTAAAGATTACGGCTTCGCGCTCTAAATAGTTCACTGCCACATGTTTCTACATCCGAGGCTCTCCGACAAGCAGATACCAGGCTCCCCCACGGAATCGTGCGCCCGAAGCCACGGCAGTTGCTGAAATAGGGCAGGTAGGGCAGGAAGATCTCCTTAGTTGATGTATTGAAAGGCCTGTGAAGGGCAATTCCTGGTAGATATTCTGGACCGCTTCGATAGCCGGAGTGGCTTGGACTCAAAGGCCGTGAATGAGTGAAAGAGATAGGCTCATACCGACTGGACCAGACAGATAAAGGAACAGATTAACACCTCTAGAACCTAGATCCTCAAACCGTAAGGCGGCATCAGTCAGCGGGAAAGAGACACACCTGAAGACTTCAGCAAAGTTGAGAGCGGTGCCGTCGAGTCGGCCCAATACTGAGACTTGTCTTCGAAGACGTACTCCAGCTCACCACCCTGGGTTTGCAGACATGGGCGCACCCGAATGTAGGGCCTTGATAATTGGAATAGGGTGTTGGGGCCCGCTATACNNCCCCCCCCCTCCAAAAAAAAAAAAGAAAAAATAGTATTGGATATGCTTAAAGTCCCGAAAAAAACCCTGAACCCGCAGCATCTCACCTTGGGGCCTTCTCGGTCTGTAGATGGGCTAGGTAGTATTATTAGGGGTACCCCTTAAAGGGTACCCCTTCTGAACCCTACTTTTGGCTCTCTTAAAGGGATCTTATTGAGAGGGTCTATATCCCCAAGGGCCCCCCTAATCCTAGCTCCCATGGGCGACTCCAACACCGAGAGCAGGCTGAGGTAGCTGCTCCGACTGCTGAGAAGAGTGGTCGCATGTAATTCTCCAACTTCATCTCCAAGGGAAGCCAGTTCAGGAAGACCTGCAGGTTAGAAGTAGGGTTTTGGGATTAAGCTGGGGTTAGGTTGCCCTGAACCCATAGGCTATAACCCCGGTTAACCCCTGAACAACTAAACCAACAGTGCGAGCGCACGTTTTCTGTCTCTCCTTGCTTGCATGATCACACTTCCAGTCCTCTTTCGGCAAGCGTTGCCGCTTCGAAAGCTTGTGGTACAGGCTTGAGGTTGTTCGTGAGTGTTGAGGCGATCTTAGGGTGCAAGGCTGCAGCGGGGCCAAGTGTGATCCACTAGTTCCTCATCGCTGAATGCCGCTTCTTTCTTCAACCATTATCCAACTGCTGTCTGCGGACTGTCTGCAGGGGATGTCACCCACGCCGCAGAGGGGCAATGATTTGGCCATGCAGCGATGTTGCCCCACAAACTGCAGAGTAGGATCGTAAACGTTCCGAAACCCTAAACTCCCCAAGCCTAAACTCTTAAGCCCCAAGCACTAGTGGCCTGACACATCCACCCCGCCCGCTGCTTGCTCTTCAGGTTCCCAAACCTACAGAAACGCCTCTTTGGGTCTGCTGGGCCTGGGTTCAGGGTTTAGGGCCAACGCTTGAATTAGGGATGTGGCAGTTTCCAAAAAATTAGGGGTACCTTATTTTGGGCTCCTTATAATAAGGATCCTACTATTTAGGGTACTATATTAGGGTCCCCTATTTTCGGAAACCCCCATGTGGTCAACGGAGCCACTTGACGTTCTGACGCCGATGCACCATGGAGGGTGACGGCTACTCGTTCGCCAGCGTCTGAAGTCTGAAGCGTGGTTTTTTCTTGGATCCTGCTTGCAACCCGTGCAAGCTTCCCTCAAGACTGAACTGACTGGACTCCTTTTCCGAAGACCAGCGGCACCTAATGTTGAAACCTTAATAATTAGAATAGGGTTTTGGGGTACATTACAATATAACTATAATAAGGAACCCCCCCAAAAAAATATTGGTAACTATTTAGACTCATATATCACCACACGCAGCTGGAAGCTTACGGCCTGCGTGAGGATCTGCTGATTCGCCCCCTCTTCGAAGGACTTGAGAGGCATGTTCGCCGGCCTCATCGAGTGAGGGTTTAGGGTTTAGGGTTTAGGGTTTAGGGTTTAGGGTTTGGGGGGTCAAGTACGTTTTGGGAAAGCCCTGCAAAACATCCCTAAATGTTCGAAGCCGTGTGTGGTTGTCGCATCTCTGGGAAAACGGTATACCTTCTGTGGCTCTGAGAAGCATCTCAAAGAAATGCACCAAACACTTCCCAGCTTGCCTCTCAGATTCGACTTACATGTCCTGAATCCTAAAAACGACCCAACCCCTAAACACTAGTCCCTAATACGATATGATATGCTGTCCTATACTATATCTTCTTAAGGCATGATAAGATTCTATGATACACAATAAAGAAATACATATCTATATCTATATATATATATATATACATAGATATATATATATATATATCAGACCACAATATAAGACCGTATACCATAGTTTCATTCAGGAATGAAAGGCCGAGGGCATGGCAGCTCGATCTGGAGGTCGGAGTTCAGCATAATGGCAAAGGCCCTCGAAATTGATATGGGCTCCCATGGGGTTTAGGGCCTTTCTTTGTGGGTGTCGGGCTTAGGGGTTTAGGGGTTTAGGGTTTTTGGGCTTTTGGGCTTTTGAGGATTAGAGGGTTTTGGGGGTTATTAGTCGCGACAACAATAGCAGAAATAGGAACAGCCACAATAAGAATAACAAGCTTCCTGCTGCTTGTTTGCTTGTGCTACCATAACTTCTACTTACGGCCTACCACTATCTACTACTAGCTGGTGATAGGTGACCGCGAGTAATGCTGACGCGGAACGACTACTGCAACGACACCTCCTCTCTCATCTGCGGCCAACTACTTTGCTACTGTGACTGCGGCTGCTCTCTTGCTTATCGCCACTGCTGCTACCACCACCACCACAACAACTACTACTAGTACTAATACCACGACCTCCACGACCTCCACAACCACTACGACTACGACGACCACGACCACCACCATTGTGATGTCTTCGTCGACGACAACACGAGTGACTACCATCTTTAGCGTTGCTACGACTCGAGCTACTACTACGACTGCGACTCGACTACCGCGACGACTGCTACACTCCTGCTGGTCCTGCTGTTGCTGCTCATGCTACTGCTATTACTACTACTACTACTACTACTACTACTACTACCACTACCACTACCACTACCACTACCACTACCACTACTACTACTACTACTACTACTACTACTACTACGTACGGCGCAGGGCGTGTTCTGTCTGCTTTT